>JABGLZ010000059.1:0-52716 GCA_014705045.1 Colletotrichum theobromicola | reverse complement strand
ACAACTCGGGCCTGAGGTAAAGGAGGCTGGGCCTCGTGCAAAAGTCCACGCTTCCGTCGTCATACATGCCCATGCTTCTGTCGTCTTACATGTTAATGCTTCCGTCGCCATAACTTTACATGAGCTGACGATCCCATAGCCATCAATTGAGTATTTCCTGCGAGAGCTCTGGTAAAAGCATTGCTCAGAGGCTCCTGAGGCGAATCGCTTCATGAAGATCCTTATTTTCCGCAATCTCTCCCAGCCTTGCTCTCAAGACTGGTTGGCGGGATAGAGGCGGTAGCTGCATAAGATGAGTGAAAGAAGATGGTTTTAATTTTGACCGTGAGGAGTATTGCGGCACCCGATCTTTTCTCTTCCGCCACTCTACATCAAAATCTTGACCGCTGTCTGTGGTCCTGTTCGCAACGAAGTCTACAAATATGTAGACCACTCGAAATTCGCGCTCAAGATGGGAACTTGCTTGTGAACAGTAATAGATAGTGGAAAACGCCACTTCCAGCTGCTTAAGCATGTGCCAGATATGTCGTCATCTAAATTATCTTCCAAGGAATGCCATGGTCGTTTTAAAAAGCTTTTTCGAGGTCTGACGTCGACATATAACGGCTGGTAGGGAGAGATGCGATTCTTGCAACAGTCAATGCTCGATACCACACTGTAGTGTGAAGCGCGAAATAACATAAGTAACATATCGGGCTTGGCGCTTGGCCATAAGTGATCGCGCATACTGAAGTTGGGGTTGAGTCCACAATGGTAATGGTGCTAGTGAAAGCAGCTCAAACGCGAAGTTGTGGTTCCTGATGTCTATTGATATCGAATTGTTTGAGAATCATTATCGTTCCTGAAGTTAAACACCTTTCTGGTTGATTTGTCCAGAAACTTGCAAGAGCATGTTCAAGCACCAATGCCTCATTCACCTGTAATGTTGATTTCACGTGGTCATTGCCTCGCAACATTGTATCACCACATGCTGCTAGGGCAGATGGTGCTATCGAAGAAGGTCGAGGTAAAACCCCCCAGAGCTGGGACTAATGAGCTTCTACTCATATTGAATGGATCACAAAGTTTCCTTCTGTTCCACTACTCTCGGCCTCACTGACGGGGGTCAAAGTATGGCTAAGAGCTGGAAATGACCTATCACGAAGGAGGAGGTGTTTGCCTCGTAGCTTCAGATGCAGGGTGTTACCCACAGCTGACAGCCCCAGTCGGGCTTTCGTGCTCTCTGGGCAAGCTGGAAATCGGAGTCCTTTCAAGAAGACTTCGAAGTGCCACAGACTTTTCCGTCTCAGCCGTGCTGGTATACTATTAGGAAGGCAATACACTCACAGCTGCCCGGTTGGTCCCCAATCATACCCTTCGACAAGTGTAACGGCGGCATTCCGCATGAACAAACGTGTCGCTCAGCTGCAAAATTCTATGTAATGATTGGCTTGGCCTCAACTTGCTAGTCACCTTCAAGCGAAGTAGAAAAGACTTCGACGTATCTTAGTGGTACAACGACTCAGATCGGCGGCGATCGTGTTATTGGTATTAACCGTTGAGGGTCTTGGCTTATTCTCGGCCCCCAAACCTGAGGCCAGCCCAAGGCTTTTAAGAGACCCGAGAACCGAACAGAAAGGAGACAAGCGACACTCCCACAAGTAGCTTGTCCTCCGAGAGCGCGAAGGAAGCTCAGTCTCCTCGCAAGTTGTTCCTTCACTACCACAGCAAGTTGAATCTTGTTGTCCTGACAAGGCATGAGTAATGGTCACTTTTCACAGATAATGCTGACAACTTGACAGAGACACGAGCAGATAGACTCTCCTGGTTTGTTAGGTGTTCGCGGGATCAAGGTCCCGCGAACTACCCATACAGGAGAGTCAAAATGGTCATCGTTTAACGCAAAGTAACCCCAGTCACGTCGCACATGATGAGGAGACCTCCTTGTCTTCTAGATATCCCGACGAAAGCCAAATCAACCATTTTCAAGATGATTCTCACATCTACTCCGCTGAGGATTGGTGGCCTTCAATTGGACCATTCGTGGATACCGAATGCCTCCAGCATGCGCATTTCCGCCGGTACCCAGGCGACTGGACGCAACCATGCATGGACCCTCGACAGCTCATCAACGACCTGTTGCCAGAGGCTTCATGCGTGAAAACCAATGCCTCATCGTTGACCGAGGTTGATGAACGACACACCTTTATGAATCAGCAACACGAACCAGACAGACAGAAAACCTCTCCGTACGGACCGAGCCCTCTTGCAGCTTGTCAAGTCGCAAATCAACCTGAGCCACCAACACAATCTTTAGACAGCCTAGTCGCAGCTACCAAGGAACTTCTTCCCACATCCAACGCAATTCGCACCACAAGTGTCCAAACGCCAAGCTTTGTGTGCCATGTCCTACCATGCAAAGACAAAAGATTTGACAACGAGGAGGATCTGCGTGCTCATGACGACAAGGCCCATCGCTACCGCTGCCAGCGGGGCTGTTTGGACGTTGGCTATCCATCCGTTCGAGATCTCGACTTCAGACATTACCACGGGCAACTCCACCACACAGAAGATAAACAGTATCGATGCGGCCGCTGTGGAAAGTCAGGCCCTCGCCAGGACAATCATACTCGACACCTTGAGAGGCGAAGACCCTGTCACGCCAAGTCTGTTGCTCAGCAGTATATTTGTGGCCGATGTGGTGACGAGACATACGACAAAGAGGAACACTTGAGGCACCTTCGACGAAGGGGGTGTTTGTGATTGAGAGGGTTGTCAATGTCTGTATCTGTCACCCAATGGTTTTGAGTTTGCTGTGGCTTGAGCTTGCGATATTTCATTCAAGACGAAGTGTTTTCGTCGAAACTTTTCTTATGTGATGCAGCAAAAACCACCAACATCGAGTTGGGATAGCGACCCAACTATGAAAGCGGAGAACTCCGCGATGGATTTTCGGCTTTTTTCAATTTACCGCAACTTTCGAAGCTCATGCCATCATAGAGGTGTTCTTGGAGGATACCTAGCACTTGCGAGAATGAATCTCATGTGTTATGTGATTGGGTTGTACTATGGTTTTGTATGGCCACATGCCAATCAGGGGCACGAGGAGGAACCATGGTTTCTTTTGTACCAGGGTCTCATACAAAGATTAATAACTAGCTACTTGAATAAAAGGCGCCCACGGGGGACGACAACTAAGAAACTAGCCAAGCGTTTGCGGATGACCGACAAACCCATCACACAAGGCTACAGTCAAGCCTTCCAAACATGTGGATATGCTCACTATGGCATTGCTTTCGCGATTCATAGATGACAACACCAGCCTCTGTCCCATCGCAGTCTCACGAGTCAACATGTGGATCCAAACCGAATATGCGAATTCTGAGACGGCTCTTATGGGCTGTGGTGTCATTCCTATCATCATCGGCTGACTATCCATCCATCAAAACTAGGAGCATGTTTAAGCCCCAATAACTCATCCACCTGTAATGTTGAAAGGCCAATCCTCTCTCGGACCTCAGCCTGATGCCATGTTTCCCACCAAAACGCTACGCCATGCAAGTTTGTTGTTGATATTGTTGTTCTTCAAGTTTCCGTACTGTCGAAACCGTAAAAGCCCTTTTGAGTCTAAGACGAGTCACCCTCCGATCCCTCCTCCAGCGATTGGCCGTTTGAAGCCTCCTCGTTGGTCGTAAGCCCCTTTCTGATGGCGAGCACGTTGTCTACGATGACGGCGTCTATACCCTCCTTTACTTGGCGCTGTTTACGATTAGCATTCGAAGTCATCAAAAGAGGACAGGGTATAATCTTACCTGAACCATGATTGGGTTGTTGTTCAGTGTTCCGTAACTGACGCACAGCAGACCGCTTTCCTTGACGACCCTAACCAGGCGGGGGCTGTTGATGAGCGGCTCAGCGGCACTAACGATACCGATCAAGTTCCAGCGGCTCGCGAATCTGATAGCCTCCTGCAGCGACGACGCTCTGATGTCGCCGACGGGGCACGTGCCAGCGTCGGTCAGGAACATGATGGGGATCGAGGGCTGCTTGAAGCTGAGGCACAGGCAGATGTCGGGGTTGAAGGAGCTGAAGATGATGTGCCTGTTGCCGGCGAGGTCGTACACCTTGGACAGCACGGTGTCGCAGAAGGAGTTGAGCTCGACGGCGTAGGTGTCCATTTCCTGCTCCTCGCTCTCGTGCAGCATGGGGTACTTCATCTCGATGTTAAATCCGATGTGCTCGGGCAGCTGACAGAAAAGGTCCTCGAGGGTGGCGAAGGGGGCCTGGATGAAGTTGCCGCGCGAGTTGGCCTTGTAGCCCTTGGTCTTGAAGTCGCGGGTGTGTTTCATGCGCTCCTCGAGGTTGTTGCCGTTGCCGGTGAGGCCCTCGCCAGCGTAGCCCATGGACAAAGAGCGCTGTCTGGGGCCTGGGGCGTTGTTGCGGACCCTTTCAATGTTTTCATTGACTGCGTTGGCGTTTACGCCGTTGCCGTTGGTGCGCTTGGAGTCGGGGTTGATGTGGAGGAACTGCTCCAGAGTGAGCGTGTGCACGGGGGCATCGATGCCCGTCTCGCTGACAAGGAAGTCGTGGTAGATAACCGGGACATGGTCCTTTGTGAGCTGCACGTCGAACTCGACATACTGGGCGCCCAGGTTGGCTGCCGCGATGAAAGAAGGTACCGTGTTCTCTCCGAGCTGGAGAGACTTGTTGCTCTGCAGGTTCTTACCCATGCCGCGGTGACCAATTACCATCGTTGTAGCAAGCTTCTTCCAGTAGGTCTGCTGGGAGTTGATCTCCATGTTGGGGTGGGAGAAGGGGGTGACTACGAGGAAGTTGAAGTTGACAGTGCCAATGACGTCCAGGTTGCTGGCCAGAATGGGCACGCAGACGTCGCCTTGGAGGTTCATGCGCTTGGCGCCGATGGTGGGCTTGATGGAGGAGAGGAGGGCAACACCACGTCCGATCTTGTTCTTCTCATTTCCAGAGTAAGTTGGGACAATGTCGAACATAATCTTAACCTTGGAGGGGTCTGCGGCCTGGAAAACGATCGGCTCGGTCGAGATATTCTCGTGGACGGGAAGGTCGACGATGGTAGGCTCGCCCTGTGCGCCGCTAGCCGAGACAACGATAGACAGAGCCGTGTCCAGCTCCGTCAAGTGGGCCTCAGTTAGAGGAACGCGATCAAGCTTGACTGCTTCAATGTTCTTCCGCATGTCCATCGATCCGAGGCTGACCAGAACCATGCTCTTGTCGGTGAGGTAGCGATGACCAAAGGTCTTGACTGGCTCCAGAGGGCGAGGGGCGCCATTGGACTTGCGACCGTCGAGAGAAGTGTTGTTCTCGGGAGATGATGAGCGCGAGTGGTCGCCAGAGACCTTAAGCTCCTTGGTGGTTTGAACGAGGTCCGCAGCAGGGTGGGCCGCGAGCAGTCGAGCAATGTCCAAGTGACCACGCAGCGCGGCGTGCTCCTTGGCGGTCCAGCCAGAAGAATCAGCCTTGGCGACCTCAGCTCCGGCGTCAACGAGCAGCTGCACCATAGATAGGTGGCCGTCGACAGCCGCAACGTGAAGGGGCGTCCAGGCGTATGAGTTCTCCCCAATCTCCAAGTCAGCCTTTTGCTCATCAGTGCCCTTCATCAGCACCTTGGCAATCTCGTCGTGACCGAAGCGGGCTGCAAGATGGAGAGCGGTTTCACCCGTCTTATCCTGCCAGTTAATGTCCACACCAGCCTCGACGAGCATCTCCACGATGACCTTGTAGTTCGACTTGGTGGCCATGGCCAGGACGGCGCCAGACTTGGACACCGTCTTTCTCATCTCGGCCTTCTTGACGCTGACGCCCTGCCAGTTCTCACCCTGGAGCAGCGCCTTCGTAGTCAGGGGATGACCGCCCACGACGCTCAGGTGCAGAGGTGCATAGCCGTCATTATCCTGCCACTCGGGGGCGTCAATACCGTTCTCAACGTTGAACTGGCCCCACTCCTGCATCTTGGCCATGATGATCTGGCAGACGACGACGAAGCCGAAGCGAGCGGCATAGTGAAGCGGCATGCGGCCGAAGGAGTCTCTGCTGCTGAGCTCCTGTCGCTGCTCGGGCTTAAGAGAGTCAAGAAGGTACATGAGAATCTGGACGGCCTCGTCGTCCTTTCCAAGGAGCTTGGTCTCATTTTGGTTGAGCGCACGGGGAGTCACCGATTGCGAGGTTGCTGGCTGGAGATCGTGAGAGGTGAACTGAGTGCCGATCGGGAAGGGGTAGGATTTCGGCTCATTATCGGGGTCTTTGGATCTCGTGCGACCAATGTGAATGACAAGACGGTGAATGCAATTACGCTCGTTGATGTCGTCGACCTCGTGAATCGAAGGAAGCTGGTCCAGAATGTATGCAATGCTGGCCTTGGATCTCGCAGCGATGGAACGCTGCAGCAGGTTAAGAAGCAAGCTCTGAGAGGAGTGCTCGCCAAGAACATTGCCCTCCTCCAAGCCAGCCTTCAAAGCCTCAACATCGTCGTTGCGAATCGCCTGGTCCAAGGTGTCGAGCAGGGTTTGTGACAGCGTCAACATCGCCTTGGACGACACGCGACCCAGAGATCGCACCGACCTGTCGGATCTGGAATCGTCAATGTTGCGGGCGTCGCCTAGCGCAGATAGCCACTTGTTGATCTCGGCCATCAGGCGACTTGTCGTAACATTCTGGGCGAATGGCAGGGGGTCGACCTTTGTCGAGATGTAGCGATGCTGCGAGGCGGCCGCGGGGAGCTTCTTGTCGAGCTTCTTGGTGATCTTGACGAAGCCGCGGCGGTTGATCTCGGCGAACCAGCTCAGGTTACGCACCTGTACGCGCATCTCGAACAGGGCGGCCATGAGCTCCTCGATTTCGTCATCATCGAGGTTGGAGACGACGTCGGGGACGCGGCCATAGCGGTCGCGCAGTAGGCTGAGACGGCGGACGCTCTCATGGAGTTTGCGGTTGTAGAAGGCGTCCACGTCCTCGAGGTTGCGGTCCACGGCGAAGAAGAATTCTGCAAAGAAAAACAAACATGGTTAGGGGTCATGAACGGCGCATCCATCAACACAGTCCGGTCCGGCTCGAACCTGCTAAGTCCACCTTCTCTCCATTCCTGGCCGACTGTGCGGCTGCCTTGATCAACTTCTTGAGGCCCTTGTAGTTGATGTAAAAGGCCGCCCACTCGGGGACTTGGTTGCGGGGTAGGCTGCCGTCCGTGTTAGCAAAAATGATTCTGTAGAAATCAGGGGATCATAGTCCAAAAGGAGTTGTTTTCAATCTTATCGCACTTTTTGCTGAACTTCATGGTGTATGATATGAGCGTCTATTTCCGGTTATCAGGGGGCCGCGGTGACGATTGTGGCGTTCCAGAGGCAGGTAGCGGCGTTCGTGCGAAGCGATATCGAGATCTGAAAGACTGTCGTAGAAAAGAATAAACAAAGTAATGCTGGGTGAATAATGCGGTCGAAGGAAATGGAACAGCTGCTGTAAATGCAGATGGGCTAGAGGCCGTAATTGCTCATCTTCTTTTTTTCGTGGTCGTTTCTTGAGGGTATCGGAGTTAGTTTTCTGAGGTTGAGAGTCTGTTCCAGTAAGGTAGCGAAGCGCAAAGGTAACCAAGCTTCGAGTACCGCGCGTAGCTTCGAGCTGTGATTGTTGTTTTGGCAGGTGCCAATTGGGTCTCTGTCTCCGTCAAGGTAGCTTTCTTTCCCTTTCTTTTCTGCGGTCCCAGGGTTTTCCAGGTGCAAGTCACGAGAATCCTGTCGGTTTTTGCAGGACGAAGGAGCTCCACATCCAGCTCGCCATTGATTGACTGAAGGATTTGATGACGATTGGTTTTCTGATCTCTCAGGCAGAAGAGGCAGCAGAGAATCGAAAGAAGCAGCCGAGAAGCAGCGTTCTGGGTCCAGGGAGCATCGGTCGGTGGGTTGGAGGGGGATTATGAATGAAAGCCAGACACCTCAGTGACCAGACCAGACCAGACCGACCCGGACGTGAAAAGTGACGGAAGCATGCCAGAAAAGAGAAAAGAAGAGGTGTGAGCTCATCTCACATCCACCACGCCGGCCAAGTAGCTGGGTCCAGGCCCCGAGGTATTCCTGCGCCGGTAGTTTTGTATCTCGTCACCTGGGTTTCGCAGCGCAGTGACTACCGAGTCCTCGGGACTGCACCTGATTAGATGCGGTGGGGTACCTGCTACGGCCACGGCACCTGCCTGCCTTTGGATGCGCCGCCGTCTCTTCCCCCCTAAAAAGGGCAGGGCACCAGCAGCGGCTTCATTCACCTCACACACACAGTACATTGTCGGACACAGTAGCGACCGCGCCGCCAGTCCAGCGCCAGTCCCTTCTGAACGTGACTGCGCACACTGGGGGGGACACTGGGCTGGGCCCAGCAGAGGGGGAAAAAGCCAAAGGACAGCTCTGGGTGTGGCGTTAACGCGCTGGTGAGTCGAGCCACTGGGAAGCCGCCGTTGGCCGCCCGTGGAGCGCGGCCGACTCGTGATTCGCGGGGTCTCGGGACTGCCGCTCCACCGCGGCTTCAGCTGGCGGGCCTGTCCATGTCCACCCCGCCGTTGGTGTAGCACAAATCGCTCGCCCATCCCATCCCATCCTTGGCACGCCGCACCGTGGCTCTCCCAAGCGTCTCTGTTGGTCTTTCAGTCTTTCCCCCCAAGGTACCGTACTACGGGATAAGGTAGAACTATCAAGTGCTTTGCAGGTGCTGATACACCTGATTACTCCCCATTGCCGGTACGGTGACGGTGACAGCGACCTATCTGATCCTCACCGATGCATCGTGGGAACTGCACCGCACCGCAGTAGTCTCTCCCCTTTCCCACCCATCTCGAAGCAAATATGTGGTCAAATCCCCCTCTTCCCGGCATCTGACAGTCGTAAGGGTGGGAAAGAAAATTCCTGACCGCCTCGACGCTTGACGCTTGTCAGGTCGTTCGTCCTCATGACCTCTCCGGGGGCGGGAAGGACCCTGAAAACCGACATCGGTCGCCCTCCGTGGCCCGTCCAGGCTGAAAGGTCCATCGTGAGGTACCGTCGCGCTGCTAAAAATGCCCATGGCCAAGAACACCCCAGTCCCCTCCCCCCATATCTCGACGGCGAAATGATTCTTTTCCGCGGTGCGGACGGACTCCTGTGACTGACCAGCAGCGGCGGAGGCGGCCGGCGGGCCACAAGGCGATGAACAGGACGGGGAGGAGAGGGCTCCACACCGGATCTGGTTCCCTTCGATGCATGTTCCAAGTTTTAGAATTTTAGGGGTCCTGCTGCCATCTGCGCAGAGATGCCCAGTTGCTCAGGAAAACCTCGGCATCCCGGCCTTGCAGCGGCGGGACCTGACAAAGAAAGGGAAACAGAAGGGGAGGGCATCGTGGTCTCTCGGAAAACACGGAGGGCGTTCGGCACCACTGGCTTGCTAACGCCCATAGTGCTGACTGACCCCGAATGACCAAAACTTCACGATGGGTGTCGATGGAAGGATGGCTGGTCGACGCGGTGGGCCTCGCAAAACCCGGATGGAACACGAGTGACGATATCAGCCAACCTTTCGGATGCACGATGCACCTGTTGGAGTCTCTTTTTCTTTTCAACACCCCGCCCCAATTAACCTGTGGAGGTAGAAGAGGAGAAACGGAACCAAGCCGCCAATCCTTCTCGTGCGCGAATCAGTCATGCTGGGGTAAGATGGCAATAACGGCAACAAGAGCTTCAGACATGTGGCTAATTACAGTGTACTTACCTAGAATGCGTACTAGTAGGAATGGTGCGTGGCCAAACATGGGACCAAGGACCCGGTCTGCTAGTCTTTTAGACTCTCGAGTTCCTGGGAAATACCAGACTTGCGGCTCACGACCATGACATACCGCAGTATTTGTCGCCTCAGTGCCACAAGTAAAGGGGGCTGCAGAGTGACAGAGTTTGGTGGCAGGTTCAACCTTCTACGAATAGACTACAGCCGCTCAATCACGCAAAACCGTCAACCATCACCACCACCGCCATACCTAATTACTGGCTGGCCTCAACGGTCCATCGGCCCAATTCCCCGTCTGGGACCACGGCACGTTCCTTTTCCCCCTCTTCAGCTGTCGTCTTGTGTAAAAACTCTGGAAAAATTGACTTTTCGCCCTTCTCATTTATCACTTTCTCTTCTTGCTGTCAATCAAGGTCAACGTCAGCGTTGGAGCAAGAATGACCACTGGAGCAACCGAATGCCTGCCAAATGATATCACACGTAACCCGTCCCGCACCCTCCAACGACCGGCAACCACCACAACCAACATAGTTCATCCCTGCGGGCGGAACGCTCTGAACTGCAACTCTGTGTGTGTGTGTGTGCATTTTCCCAACGCACTGTCGCTGCATGTACCTTGGCAAAAAAGCCCCCCAGGCACAGGCACAGGCGCGGAAGCGCAGTGTGAGGAATTAGGTAGGTCGTTTGAGCCAAGGAAATCGCCCCAAACCGTATGCTGTCATGTACGACAGTGCATCGCAGCGCACCCGCCGTTGGTCATCGGCTCCTCCGCTGATGATGATCTACCCGCCGGCTCCCCGTTCCGGGGGTGCTCGAACCCGCGAGCGTCCGGCCGTGAGGATATCGACAAAGTTCCCAGAGTTGGATTGTCTCGCGAAAGAATCAATTGGATTGACGCCTTTATGCGCGCACGAATTGCTGCTCTTCGCTCAATTCGGTCCGTCCTGCTTTCGCATATCCTTCGCTGTCTCGGCTGCTAAGCATGCGAAACCCTCCGAAAATCATGTGTGCCTGCATTTCTGGTTAAAACAGCATAAGCAGGAACGATGCCAAAATCATGGCGGAGAGATGTGACGATGTTTTATGAGGAAACATCATTATCTCTGTGTACATCATCGTGTTCTAATCGAACGTGTCAAGAAAAATGATCTCTATGACCCGCGGCCTGTGCCTGATATCATGGTCGCCCTAGGTATGATGACCATGCGCCAATAAACATGCTCGCCATCTTCATTCATCCAAGATGCCATGCTAGAAATACACGCGCTCCTATCCTCCTCTGTTTAAAGGCCGCTCACGGTAGCCATATGTGCTTCCCCTTCCCACCACATGCCTTGCTTAGGCGCCTCCTCTTGCGTTGGTGTTTGAGCCGCTACTATCGACTCCTTGCCCTTCCTCTCTTCTTTGCTCTTCGCTCCAGCTTGCTCCTTCATGAGAGCGGCGTAGGCGATTTCGGACCGATTCCTGCTGATGATCTTAGACTTCATGGTGTTCAAATCTTGACGCCAACACCTGATCTTCACATGCGACTTCTTGGTCTGCTGCATGATGCTGGCGAAGCGTAGGCCTCGCCTTTGCGTCTCGGATAGCAACTGGAAGTCGTCCGCACGCATCCACGGTGTTATAGAGGATATACTCCGATCAAGGAGGCAGATGTCGAGCAGGCCTTGGATACCTCCTGCGAGGTCTTGTTGCTGCTTCTGCTCCATGAAAGCTGACTTGATGAGTTCGGGCTTCATCTCAATGGCGTGCAGGAGCTGTTGCGCAGCAGTCGTGTCTAAGGCGTATGCTACCCGTTCAAGCAAGTGCGTGGTTGTTTGTGCGCCAAAGGTCATGCCGTGCTTGAGACCGACGACGAAGGCTGCTGCAGCTTGTCTCACGAAGTCGAACCTCAGTAGACCTTGTATTATAGCCGTGAATATGTCGAGGTCGAACCATGCCCGCTCGGTCACGTAACCATTGTTGATGGCAACGTTCTTCATGGCTGCCCACGCCATAAAATGGGAATTCTCCTCAACCTCTTCGAATGTCTTCATCCGTATAAGGACGCCGCGTCGGTCCTTGCCCGTCATGCGGTGAATGGCACCAAAGAACGCCCTCACGTCTCCCGTCTCCCTGAAATGATCCAGCAGATAGACCAGCGTCTTCCTTGACGGTTCGACTCTGGAGTTATAAAATGAGCGGACTACTCTCTCGGCCAAGGGAAACAGCCCGTTGCGATGGAAGCCGGTGATGAGAGTATGATATGTAAAAATGGTAGGCGGTTGTGGTGACGCAAGAAGGTTGAAGCATATCTTGCCGATCTTTGTACGTTGGTCGTAAACTGTGCTGGCGAAAACTGAGCCCATAATGGAGTTGAGTTGAGCACTATTTTGCTTGACGGCAGTCATGTCGGTCTGTTTTTCGTAATACGGCAAGTTTCCTTGTCTTAGTTGACCAACCTCTTCCTGAAGCTCATTCCAGTCGCTGGGTCCCAGAATATTTCTCGAGTCCTCAACAATTCTATCCACCAAAAGCCCCATGTTTGCCTCTGTATGCTGGAGTTGAATTAGATTCTTGGGCGCACGATGGGGCACTTCCGGACCCTGCAGTCGCTCTTCCTCCAGCAGGAAGTTGTCCATTTCTGTGAGGTTGGTTTCGATCATCTTTGCGAAGGGATCCGCAGTCTCGCCGAGCTTGGCGAACGAATCTTTTGGTTTCTCAAAGCCCAATTCCTTCATCAGGCGTTTGATCTCGCCGTCCCTGCGAAGCGCTTTGCCGTCCGTATGACTGAGCGAGTCCAGAAACTCTGCGATCTCACTCTTCTGCGGTTTATGGGCCCACAGCGCGCCCTTGAATCGGTTGTCGAAGCTTCCCGGAGGCGCCTCGCCTGGAAAAACGTCTCTCGGCGCAGCCGCCCTCGTGGCCTCGAGCTCCAGCTTCGCCTGCGCGATTTCCTCCTCGAGCCTCAGCCGTCGCTCGTCCTTGGCCTTCGCGTCGAGCACAGCGGCTGACGCCATGATTCCCGTGTAGCAGGCCGTGAACATCTCGCCAAAGGTCGGTTTGCGGGGCGTCACCCGCGTCGCGGACTGTCGTACCATGCCCCCCGCGGCCTTGAAGCAGGCCTTGCAACCGCAATGAGGCGCCTGGCCCGCTCTGGACCAGAGTGCCTGCATTCTGACGGCATTCCGGCTGCAAAGGCAGCCCCAATTGAGTGCGATTGATCGTTTCGAGGGAGGTTGCGAGTGGATGCCGGGCGTCGGAGGGCCGTCGGCGTGGTCTGATGCGTAAATATTGACGTTCTGAGGACCGAGCTGCCGAATCCGACCTAATCGAAGATCGGTGATATCAAAATTGCGCTTATGCGATGGAGCGGGGCAGATATCTGGCTAAAGGTGCTTTTCGCTTACAGAAGTGACGCAACTGCCCCTCCAACCCCACCATCGAATGCTTCACTGTGAGCTCAGAAGGGCATCCTGCAGCCTCAAGGGACACTTTGAACATCAAATTCTCTGAGGCGCGCTGGAAGAGAAGCAAATTTACAATGTTCGCCCTTTACCTTACTGCAGAGCTGGAAGGGTAGGTTTCCCATGACAGGCTTCTCCATTTGACACCCACTAACCTCATTAGGGTCACGAACCTTCGCCCTGATGACAGCGAGGGTAACCCGTTCTGGTACACTTTCAAAGTCCAGTGCACCTCATGCCGCGAGGTCCACGACAAGACCGTCGGTGTCAACCGATTCGTACGTAAAACCCTTCGTCAAGTCTTTTACAAAATTACTCACTAGTATCCAGGAGAACAATGAGATGAGCGGCAGCAGGGGCGAGGCGAACTTTGTGTGGAAGTGCAAGAACTGCAAGCGCGAGTCTTCAGCCTCTATCAAGGCCGCCCCCAACGCCTATGAGCAGGGAGAGCCCGCGAAGCAGCAAAAGGTCATCGAGTTCGACTGCCGAGGCCTGGAGTTCGTCGACTTCATCCCGGAGGGAGAGTGGCTAGCAGAGGGCGCAGATTCAGGCACCAAGTTCACGGGCATCGAGCTCACCGACGGTGAGTGGTTTGATTACGATGAAAAGGCCGGCGAGGAAGTCAGCATCAAGGAGCTGAAGTGGGAGATCAAGCGTGCTTAAGTGAATTCGAAAAGTTTTTGAGGAAGTGATACTGGGCGGCGTACGGGTGGGAGAGGAGTTGTTGTGCAGTCGGGGACAGTTGAAGAGCGCGCAAATACCATCACAGCGCTACAGTTGGCCGACGGATTTCGGCGGAACCGTTTGGAAACATTGATACATCGAAATCATTCACGTCTACAACGTTTTCAAAACCAACATGTATCGGGTATTTAACCTCTAACCTAACGTAATTCTACAAGAAGGTGGTACCGACCTTCTTCTTCCATGCATTTCATCATCAGACATCACGAAACCAACCCGCCATTCTGCCATGTACCTTCTATGCAATTCGAGCGAGCCGTCTTCAGGCTCGCGCCCCATACCTCTTCTTCGCACTAGAGCGTGGAGGATGCGTATTGATTCCTGTGCAATACATGCCTGGGTTGGACGCAACCTGCTTACACGGGAAATCCGTCAACCCTTCATTGCTGTCCCGTTTCATAAAGCGTTGTCATGTATGATTGTCCAGGTCTCCAGTCTTCTGTCCGCAAACAGTCGATGATCAGGCCCTTGAAGCTCTCAAACGTGATAAGATCGCTCCTCATCATTTCTAGTTGTCTGGCCGCCTGATGTTGTCCAAGACCTCGATGGAGATGTCCGTGAACTCTGGCAACGTAATACGAGGCAGCTTCCACATGACCCGTCCCCGGACCTGCGATATTTGAGGAGACGTCCAAGTATAGTGCGAAAACTGGCGATGCCTCTCTTGCCCCATCCCATCTAGCATATTCGCGAAGACATTTCAATTCGTCCAAACGGTGACAAATTCCATTACAGGAAGTAGTCACCCGGCCCACGGCGGTTGGCGGGAACGTGACGTTGATCATCCGGAACTGCAGAGAAGATGCTGAATTTGGGATTCATATCCTTGTCCACAGTCATGATGGATGCTACGTTACCGCAGCGGTAGCAGTAGTTCGGAGCAGACCAAACTGTGACGACGGAGTTTTGTGGGAAGTGGTACTGCACCATGTCAGCTCGCTGATATACGACAAATGGCAAAGACATACTTTGTATCCCTCATTGACAAGTTGATGGGCTCTGGCAATGAGCTTCAGGCCGTTGACATGGTTGAATTCCGTGGCCACCTTGTCACCGAAAAGCCAGCCGGCACCACGGGGGCTGATGGCCCAGGTTTCCACATCCTCGGGATCTGACCAGACAAGATCGCAAAATGCACCTTCATGAGGGATCTCCTGAGCACGGGCAACGACGCGAATCTGATCGATGGTACGAATCTCAGGGCTGAGACCACCGTGGACGCAGAGTAGTTCGCCGTCAACAATGGCTGCCAGAACGAGGAAATCGAAAACGTGACAGCAGGCCTTCCAAACCGAGGCATTGCCGTACTTTTGCTGGCACTCTTCGTAGAAGCCATAGACCTGGGTGATCTGGCGAGACTCGTGGTTTCCACGTACGAGAACAATCCTGTCAGGGTATCTAGGTTCCGAGTTAGCATATGCTGGGGCCCCATTCTCTTGTGCGACGTACTTGGCCTTCAAGCACATGAGAAGAGTGAAGGTCTCAAGACTGAAATAGCCTCGATCAACGAAGTCGCCGAGAAACACGAATCTGGTGTCGGCTGACTGAGAGCCTGTGCTAACCTCAACGGCCGAATCAGGCCTTGAGGTTGTGCTAGTATCGGCAGCGGCAGCTTCGTCATCCTCCTCGTCATCGGGAGCAGGGCTGCCTGCATTCTTGACCTTCTTTTTCAGTTTCGGGTTGGTAATCTCCGTCGGCGGCTCAATATCCTCGGGGCTGATGACTGTTGTGGCCGTCTTAGGTGCTTCGACTCGCGATTCGCCAGGCATTCCGCCTGCGACGCGGAACAACTCCAAGAGATCGTAGAACTGGCCGTGGATGTCACCACAAATTGTCACCGGCGTGCACACAGGCTGAATGTTTGACTCTGTAGTCGTGAGGTCAGTAAGATGCCAAGTCAGTCCAAGCGGCGTCGCCCTTACCCTCCATGAGAACCTCTTTTACCAGTTCGCAAAGCTCCTTCATCGCGCGCTCGGGTAGATAGTGGCACTGCTTGGCCTCCTCCAGCCACTCATCCAGGCCTGCGTTGGGAGACAATTGGGCAGGGCCCGGGCGGGGAATTTGGCTCGCCATCTTGTTGTTCAGCGCTTGGGTATAAACTTGAGAATTTCTCTCGACTTCGTACGGATCGAAAAACTCTAGCGAGTCGTCGTCTTCGTACTCGTCGGACTCGTCGTAATCGGGGTCGAATCCCTCGAAAAAGTCGCCGATGTTGAGACAACCGCCGCGAAGCGATGGCTGGAATGAGTCGTCTTTGGTGGGGTCGTTGAGACGTCGAATAACGCGGCCGATCTGCGCGGTGCGGACCTGTGGCTCTTCGGAATATTCGAAGTCGTCCTCTTGGTCGGGCTCCTCTGCGATTGACTCGGGAACGCGTCGATCGGGGGTGGGACTGGGACGAACGTCGGGGGGTTCGTTTGAAGGAAGTGATATCGAGGAAGAGCGTGGTCGGCGGCGTGGGAGAATGAGAGACGGAGGGTCTTGGGGCGTCGACAAGATCGGATTTGACCTCAGAGGGTGCGGTGGATCGGCGGGCAGGGCGGGGGGAGGGGCCTGGGTATCACGATTGGGTGCGACAACAACAGGCGGTGGGGTGGTAGCGCCAGGGGGTAGCTCGGGGAGAGGTCTATGCTGCTGAATCGGACTTCTCGAATAATTCGAATATGCTTCACGGGCAAGTCTGTCGCTTTCTTCACGACGCGCGACTCTTTGGAGATGCTCTTGGTAAGGGTTATCGTAAGCCCCGACAACGACCGGACGTGGGCGACTGAAGTTGGGCGCACGCGGGCGTATCAGCTCTGCAGTGCGGTTGGCGGCGGTTAAAGTGGGGATATAGGCCGTTCCTCTACCAGGGACCGGAATGCCTCGACCACGAATTGAACCTGACGCAGACGCAGATGACGGAACAGGACCGGCTGTAGATGCCTGAGGAAGTTGCCGCTGCTGCTGCTGATCGGGCGACTGACGCTGTTGACCGAGGTCAGGGTGTCTTGCGGGAAGATTGAAGGATACCTCCGCTGAGCGATTGCGTGCACGGCCGGCTCCAGCTGGCCCGCGGCGAGGGACGTTGGTAAGCGGATTTGCGAAGGCGAGATTCGCACGCTGGATTGCAGCCTCGATCTGGGCTTCACTGGGCAGCGAATAAGTCGAATTTGTCGCGCTGTTGTCCTTCGCAGAGTTCTGAAATCCGCGATTTATGGTGTTCTCATTGAAATCCGGAAAAGCTTCCGGAAAGTAGTCGTCTTTGTGAGGCTCCTCGTCCTCGGTGACCTCGGTGGACTCGGATCCCTTGTCCATTGTGTCTGTGTGGCTTCCACCTGGGTGAATCTCGGATAAACTCTGTTGTGGGAAGATAGTTTGTCCGAGAGAGAAGTGGCAGGTTAAGGTTTATCCGAAGATGACCCTGGGTGGTTCCTGCAAAAGGGAGCTATCCTAAAGAGGCTAGTGCATTCTTATCTGATAAGGCCCACACCAGACGGAAAGTGCTCTGTGCTCCATTCTTTCAGATCCGTGATTGAAGTGAACCAAAGCGCCCCGCGCCGCTACCCTGGCGTCACACCTCTACAACAACCACAAGCCCAAGGCTGTGTCCCTTGTTGGTAGGGCACAGAGCAATCATCCACCAGTTTTGGCATAACATCTTCCGAGAGATTTTCACGCCACCTAAATCTAGCTCACTGAAACATCAATTCAGCCTCAAGACAAAGTCGCGCACTCTGTTTGGAGTCAGGCGCCGACAGTACAAGAAACAGATCGACTCGAGTCGCAAACAACGCCTTGTCCGCAACGATGGCCACATCAGGCTCCCAGGGCGCCTCGCGTAAGACAAACGGTGTCCTTCCCGTCTCTGGTCAGCAGACGGCCGCCGATACGCCAAAGTCAAATAAGAGTCGCGCAGCGGTGGAAGGCCACAAAGTGGTAATCAGGCGATTGCCCCCGGGCTTGACGGAGCAGGAGCTATGGGATAAGCTTGGAGATGAGTGGAAGGCTGGACAGGGTCTTGTCAGCTGGCACAACTTCGAAGCTGGCAAGATCTCTCAAGAGTAGGTGCTTGTCAGTTTGTTAGCACTGCGAACCGGACTGACTGTGGTTCGCGCAGCGCTGCGAAGCCTTCGCGGCCGGCAAGAGTCTACCTTAACGTCTTGAAGCGCGAGGACCTGAACACACTCTCCAACTTGATACAGGCCAGGTCCTGGGAAGACGCCAAAATGACGTCCAACAGCCCCGCACTTGCCGGGCCTCCGATTGTCGAGATGGCGTTATACAACAAGATTCCAAGCGGCAAAAAGCGCACCGACCCCAGGCAGGGAACGATTGATCAAGACCCGGAGTTCATGGCTTTCCTTCAAGATTTGACCAACCCCGAGCAGAATAAGGAGACCGAGGGCAGCGAAAGCAAGGATACGGCTGAGGACTCGAAGCCGGATACCAAGGTCACGACAACACCTCTGATCGAGTTTCTCAAGGAGAAGAAGGCCAACAAGGCCAAAGAGGCGGCCGCAGCTAAGAGCGCGAAGCAAGCACGTCAAGAATCCCAGAACACTAAGGGCAAGGCATCGGCGTCTACCGAGGACTCTAAGAAGGGCAAGAAGGACTCCAAGTCGGAGAAGTCTGCGGAGAAGCCCAAGGAGACGGTCAAGATTCTGACCAAGAAAGCAACTGCGGATGCGGTCAAAGCAGCCGAGGCCGTTGCCAGCCAGATCACACAGAGCTCTTCGGCCGCTCAGGAGGCGCCAAAAAGCCGACGGGCCGGTATTGCAGCTGCTGCACGCATTTTGCAGCGCGATCTTGGCATCAGTCCCGGCAGCGCTCATAGAAGGGCTCGCCTTGATGCTGCGAAGGCCGAGGCAGAAGCGAAGGCTGCGACTCCGAAGGAGCCTGCTCAGACCGCGGCTGAAGCTCCAGCTGCTGCGGCACCACCCGCGCTGCCAGCCCAAACATCCTCCAATGCTGCCCAATCCTCGGAGCGCAGCGCAGCACCCAATGCACCCAAGTCAGGACGCACCCGTAGAGGTGGAGGCGGTAAGAATGCGGCTGCCAATGAAGGAAAGGGCAAGTCCAACGACACTGCTGGCTCTTCCAACACCCCAGCGCCCACCAAGACCCCTGTTGTGCTGCTCAAGAAGAGGGACGAGAAAAAGAACGAGGAAAAGGCAGAAAAGGCCGAGAAGGCAGATAAGGAGGCCTCTTCATCCCAGTCAGCGCCTGCAAAATCCAACCCCCCAACAGGACCTAAGGGCTCAGGGAAGGGCAACAGTTCCAAGAAGGGTGCCAGTTCTGTCGCAGTCACCCCAGGCGCCACCCGCGGTTTCGTCAAGCACGCCAACCCGTCCCAGGGTGTCACCGAGAACCTCCTCAAGCAGGCCATGGAAGCGTTTGGAACCGTAATCTTTGTCGAGATTGATAAGCGTAAGGGCTTCGCCTACGTCGACTTCTCGGACCACGACGGTCTCGCCAAGGCCATCACCGCCAGCCCAGTTACTGTCGCCCAAGGCACTGTTCAGGTTCTCGAGCGCAAGGAAAAGAAGCCCGCCGCCAACACCAACAGCACTGGCAACGCAGCTTCCTCCTCGAATGCGCCCGCGGCATCCTCTTCAGCTTCCGGCGCAAACAAGGAAAAGGACGCCAACGCAACAAACAACTCTGACAAGCCCGAGGAGCAGCGCCACAAGCGCACTAGACGTGGCCGTGGTGGCGGTAAGGCCGCGGCCAACAAGGATGCGCAGCAGCAAGCTGCCGCCGCCGCTGCCGCTCCCGCTGCGGATAAGGCTGCAGGTGCGGGATGATTGCTCAGGCAACCCACCCCAAGTGTACGGTTTGCGAATGGCATATTTTTGTGTGTACCTTACATCGATCTACCCTACCTACGCATGCGTGCGCGTGGCCCTAGCATGGCATGGCATGGGCGGCACGTCGACGAGGAAACGTGGTTGACTGGCGAAGGCAAAAAGAACTGCGACGCCGTCGCTGTGGTCGTGCCTGCGTTTCTGCCCAAAGGGGGGCCTCGGGAACCCAAGCAGCGGATCATTGGGCGTGCGCGTCTCAAACCCTTGACAACAACCCCCCGGTCGCTGACTTGCGGTCACACATTATTCATTCGGCGTCGACCTGTTGGAGAATTTCCATCATCTCACAGGACGGGACGGCCAGCAGTGCAGCGCGAATGGAGGGTCGTGGCGGGATGCGAGTGAGGGCCCGAGTGGATGGTTCGGAGTGGATAATTGGAGGGGAGTCTAACGCACCCTCGGCGCCACGAAAGAGCATAAATCAGAGACGAGGCACGATTCTCAGTATTATGATTGGGTCTCTCGGGATCACTGGGTCACGTCACATTCGTATGGGCCGAAGAAGATGTTGCAGTCTTAAAAAACACCAAGTTTAACTTTTGATTGTCCTCAATGGGGATACATCTCATCTAAGGTGATCCCGCCATCCCAAGCTTACAGAAAAAAAGGCAATAGCCCTACATCAATCCATAGATCATCCATCAGTCCATTGGTAATCATTCCTGCGTGTAAACGCATCCCAAAAAAGGAAGCCGCTCATTTCCGAATAAACAAGGGCCCAAAAAGTCTATCTAAAAACGGAAAGAAAGTAGGAAAATGATGAATGCTCCCATGCAAATCATACAAACGTGACACACACAAAATACTTTCTCTGCAAAACCAGTGTTTTTTTCCCGGTTTCCCATTACAAACAATCCGCTGACGCTCATTTTACCAAAGCCAAGACACCGTAAAAGAAAAGAGCAAGGAAAATTCCCAGCAGGATGCCGTGCGTCTCGCGGAGGGCGCGAGTGACACGAAACCGGGCGTCGGTGAGCCAGAGGACCTCGCCGGCGTCGCGCCGCGCCGTCTTGAGCCCGGGCAGGCCGTCGATGGAGGTGGCGTTGGTCTCGAGCTGGTACTTGTGGACTGTGTTGTTGTCGGCGCGCTTCTTCCAGTAGTTGTCGAGGGTCGGGCGCTCCTCGAAGACGGAGAGCTCGTCCTTGACCTGATCGCGATTTGCTGGTGGTGTTTGCCGACCCTTTTCGAGGGACCCGTCCTCGGATGTCGCCGCCGGGGCGTAGAGCTCCCTCCTGACCATGGGCACGCCGAAGCCGCAGCTCGTCTGGACCTCCCAGACGTCGCCGAGGACGACGGCCCTGGCGCCGTCGTACGAAGCGCGGCCTGCGCCCTGCGGGACGATGCGCTTCATCCACGGGTCAAAGTCCGGGCTGTCCCACTCGACGATGCGGCTCCTGCAGAAGATGCGGAGGATGCGCGGGGAGGGGCCGAAGGACATGAACATGAGGGTGAGGCGGCCATTCTCGTAGCTGTGGGCGATGGTCTCGCAGCCGGAGCCGGTGCGGTCGATGTAGCCGACGAGGTTGGGCCCGAGGACGGCGAAGTGGGCGGAGAGGCCCTTTGGCGAGACGTTGACGTGCGGGAGGTGGGTCGGGGCCGAGGCCGTGAAGAAGACGGGCTGGCGGGCGGCCCAGTCGGCGAGGTCGGAGCTCAGTGAGGGGTAGAGCTTCATTGTGTATGTGGTTTTTCTTGTAATTTTCTTTGGTTCGCACTTGAAAGTTGGAGTCGATTGACTCTTGGAGAAAGAGAAGAAGAAGAAAGGGGGCTGGATTGATCCAAGGTGTTTGTCGTCTCAAACGTATATAAGGGTATTGGGTATCGCAATGTCGACGAAATGAAATCTGGTACAGGATTTGATACATGAAATGGAAGGTGACAAGATGAAGAAGCGGTCGCAATCGTTGAAATAAGAATCGAGTCTGAGTCCGCGACCGGCAATGACGGTCGTGTTCGTGTGTGAAGGAATGAGTCAACCCATTGCGTCTCATCCCATGTTGGACGTCTTTGGTCCAGGTCGGTGCGGGGTGAGATAGGCAGGCTTGGACTTGGATGCTCATCCCTCTGGCAAGGTAGAGGGAAGGCGCCTTCCAGTCTTGGGGAAGGGCACCGCGCGCGAGGGAAGGGGTAGGGGGGCTTTTAGCGGGCCCTGGCTCCCGCTATCCGCCTGTATGCGGGATGCGTTGCCAGGGATTATGAAGAATTTCCGCTGTGACTGGTGTGATGCAGCGCATCATAAACGTATTTTCTCGTTAAACAAATTGCCCGACTTGGTGCGTCGCACAGGGCTTGGTTTTTCGCGCGTGGCTTGGGGGTTTTTCCCCCCCTTACCAACGTGAGTGTGGCCTGCCACGGGAAGTGTCGGATGGCAGGGGGGATGCGAGGGGGAATGCGTGGTAGTGGCCGTCCTCGCCAGCGTAGTCGTCGTTGTAGACCACTGCGCTGCCCTCGTAGTCGGAGATGGTGGTGGTCGCGATGACTTGAGGTCTGATCTGGTTGTAGGACGATTCGGTACGGCTCTTACGGGGACGCTCCGCGGTGGTGGTGGATCGAGGCGCGGAGGGGCCGTACGGCTCGACGTAGCTCTTCCGGCCCGAGCTACCGCTGGAGACGCTGCCATCATCCTTGTTGTCCTTGTGGTCGAAACGGCTCTTGAGGCGCTTCTTGTCCTCCTCGTGGAGCTTCTCACGCTCCCTGTCGCGCTCCTTGCGCTCCTTGCGCTCCTTCTCTTCGTGGCGCTTCTCCTCGTGGCGCTTCTCATCGTCGCTGGTACGGCGCTTGCTCTCACTCCGGCGCACCTTGCTCTCACCGCGGCGGGTCTTTTCCTTGGGAGAGGGCGGTTGCTGAACGGGCAGGGCGCCCGTCATCTCGGGCTCGCGCTCACGGGGCCGGCTGGTGCGGGTTTTGCGGATGTCATCCTTGAGCTTGTCGTTCTCCTCCTTGAGAGTGCGCTTCTCGCGGACCAGCTTGTCCTTGTCATCTGTGAGGACCTCGACACTGTTCTCCAAGGCGGTGAAGCGGGCCTTGACGTCGCGAAGCTCGTCCTGCAGCTTCGCATAGTCACTCTTGAGACTGAGGTGAGCCTTGTGCAGCTCAAAGTAGGCTTGCGCCGAGCGATCGGGGCTGGTGCTGTAGGAATCTTGGTCAGAGCCAACGCCCGAATCGCTCGCCTGATGGCGGTGACCTCTGACTGACACGCTGTGAACCGGCTCAAAAGAGACGTTCCTCCGGTACTTTTTGGAGTCGTTAGCCGACATGGTTGCTGATTGGGTCCTGGCTGGGCTGCTTGTCGTCGATCAGCTGGAGTTGAGTCGATGGACCAGGTCGTGGCAAATGTGTATATGCCTTTTGCTGCCGCAGCAGGTGAGGGAAAAAGTGAAGCTTCCTTCGGTCGTATATATGTGAGTGAGTTGAGTTGCGTCCTATTCGGGCAAGGCAGAATTTTCGAATTTGGATGTGGGCGGTTGTGGTGGTTGGCTACCGGGTTAAGACAGGCCGTGTGTGTGAGTCAAGTATTAAAGGAAAAGGGCGAATTGGGTCGCAGTGGTAATTTGGTTGTTTTTTCCCGGGTTGGAGGTTGGCGGGACTTGGGCAGCAACACTAATAAGCGAAACCTGAGACTGAGATGAAGGGGAAAGGGGGAGGGAAACGGGAAATGCGTCGGCATGGGAAACTTTTTATTTTATTTAGACACAGCCATTGCAGCCTCCAGGAACAGACCATAAAAATAATAATAACAATCAGACTCGGAGGGAGGAAATGTGGCAGAGGCAGAGCGAGCGAGTGAGCGACTGACAGACAAGGTGTGGATTGCATTGCGCTGCTGCTGCCTCCGGGGCTAAGTCGCGATGGATTGGGAGGGAGGAACAGCAGAGAGGCGTGCGACAGGGTACAGGACTGGCCGGCAACGGCAGAGATACCTACAACATGCCTCCGTGGCCTAAAGAGATTGCAGCATTCCAGAGGTAGCCCGTCGGTATTGACCATGTAGGGCTGGGTTGCCTCTTGGCGAAGGCCAGAAGAGGAGTCATTGCTTGGGTACGGAGACGGAGGACGGGACCAAACATGCCCTGCCCTTTTCTCTGCTGCAGTCTGTCTGCAAGTCTGGCTGCAGTCTGCACAGTACTCTCTGCTCCCTCGTCCCTCTGCCACCCCGGCCCATGATGAGAGAGGGTGAACCCGCGCCCGCGCCCGCGATCCGCCGGCCGTCCTGCCTAGCGAACTGTGGGTTGGCGTGACGGTGACGGGAGACGGGAGACGAGGGATTGACGAGGATGGGGTTTGTTTCGAGGGATGGGCCCAGAACTTGCTTGTCGATGGCGCTGCATCCATCGCCAGCCAGGGTGTGGGGACGCGGGAGCGAAGTGGAAAAAAGGCGATTCTCGTCTGTACATGGAATCGACTCCCATTTCCGCCGACCCCTTCACAATTCCATGTATTCCTAGGTCCAACGTCCAACGTCCCCGAGGGGGAGGGGCACTTCTGAAAAAGGGGGGTGTGCTGGTGGGAGGCTTTGCTTCAATTTTCTCGGTGGTAGGAGCTGTTCTGATTGGAGGCGGTGCAGGCGTCCAGCAAGGCAGATACGCAAATTCTGGCTGCCTTCTTTTGCTGAAATTTTTGCTGTGGACGCCTTATTTCTGTCTTTTCCTGCCCATTTTCTGTGCGTGCCTGCAATGGTCCGCCAACGCGGGTTGAGTACCCGAACAGATTGATCCGCCTAACAGAAGCAGGCTGCTGGCTCTTGCAGACTGCAGGGAGAACGAGCATGGCGAAGCAAATGCGTGGTGAGGTAAGGTAAGGTGGGTGACAGAGAGGCCTGTGGAAACGGCGAGGAGATGGACGAGACGGCAAGAGACCGCGACGACGTGAACAGGGCCTCTTGGCGCTGCGTAGTACTTCTCTTGCAGCTATTCGCAGTCCCTTGAGCCTGTTCTGTCTCCCCGTCGATCCAGGATGATGATGTGCGTTGCGTTCGTGTCGGTATTCGGACCAATCGTCTGGCAATGGTCGCAAAGCCAAATCGGCTTGCAGCCTAGAGAGAGGCCGTCGCGAGACCCCGATGAGGGGCAGGTGATGGGCCAGCGAGTCGCGTCGTGAGTCACGCCTTTTCTGGCGATTGGCGTCTGCACTTTGGACCCCGCGTCGTGATGGCTTTCGTTCGTAATGACGATGGTGACTGAGGCTCCAATCATTCGACTTCATGCGTTCGATGCAAGCCTCCTGGACTGCTTCATCCTGTCGGCGCTCTCGAGGAGATGGTGGTACACTTGCTTGCCGCTGATCGATCGAGGATTCTCGTCCCGGCCAGTGAAACCAGCCGAGTCTCTGTCATCAGATCGGTCAATTTCGACATGATTCCTCCGCCGTCTCCGTTCGCTGGGAGGAACGTCGCGGGCCGCATGGCGATGATTATCACGAACGGGCTGGGGTGTGTGTGATGGTGAGTGGTTGAGAGGTGCAGACACAGGGCAAACTTGTCACTGGGAATCCGCTGCGGATAGCAGCTAAGCACGGACTAGACAGCACCGCCCCGCAGCCTAGCGCAGCAGGCATTTCCCTGCAAGGCCTGCGTCAACGTGCCTGTCAAACCCTAGGTAAGAAACGCCAACCACACACGTCGATAGCTCAAAAAGTCATTGCCTCTAAATGCTGACATTCGGAGTCCTCAGTTCAACTAACCAGGTTGCTGCTACATATGGGAGGTACATGAAAATACACAAGGAAAAATGTCGAGGGCAGTCCCCTGATCCTTCTTGCTAAAGAACGCAACTATGCGTCTTAGGACAGCTTCAATGAATGACTGCCTGCTACGGAGACTCAGTAGTTGCTATCATCATCGTCTCCATTTCTTTCCGGCCCTGCCTTATCGCCCACGACTACCGATTTTAGAAGGGCCGAGGCTTGAATGACTGCCTGCGTGCACATGGTCTGTCCATGCGCTGTTGGTCAACTAACCTCACCAACTTCAGTATGTTGAACGTACCTTGGAGACTCAGGGAGAATACCATCATCGTCTCCAATGACCTCTAGTCGTATTCTATCTCGACTATTCTTGGCGAATCACCGCCAGGCTGCACATGGTCTATCCATGTACTGTTGGCTAACTAACCTCACCAACTTCAGTATGCTTGAGCCTTCTCTCATCGAGCTGGTCACTCCCTCGATTACACAAGGGCTGTGCACATGGTCTGTCCATGCCCAGTTGGCTACCTCACTTTCACCAACTGACCGGCCCTGATGAGAAAGAGTAAGAAGGAAATCGTGGAAAACACTTCCTCTTATAATTTCTCTGGGGGTACTACAGATCTAGTTTCACTGCAGCGACCACAATGGCTCAATCAAGTAAAAGAAAAAGCCTATCTAGTAATTAAAGGCCAAGTCCGGCACCAACCATCAGGGCTTCCAACCTGTTCGAACTAATGGTTGATTGAATCAATGTGCGTAATTGCCACGACACACCGTCCAGGTGTAAAAGCGGCGAATCAAGGTGTCCTAATTAGGCAAGTGCAAGGTCCGGCATCCTTGTCGGCGGGGGACTCGAGGCCCCCACATCTTCTCCCGTGTAAGTCATTGTGAGCACTATTTCGCCGGACATTCATGACTCCCAATTTGTGCCGAACAGACAAGTCATCATGTCTTCGGCACCCCAATATGTCTTTTGCGAAAGGAGGTTTCCACAGCATACGGTAGCTCTTTCCCTGATGTGAAAGTCAAGCGCTCCTTGTACTAGCCCAAAAAGGTGGATTCCGTGACTTCCACTTCCTTCTACAAGCACGGCCCGTGCAGGAGACACCTTGAGACTGAGGTGGCAAGGCACAAAATGGAAAGCGCTCTCCCATCCAAGGTGCCTACTGCAAAGTACGTAAGGAGCGATTTTTTCAAGCTCTTGGCATTGGCTCACAGGGAAACAACCTCTGGGAAACGCGCCATACTGAGAAAGAACGTTCCTGGTCCTGTCTGCAGCCAAGATCACCTGTCCTCCTTCTCATTGGCATGGTATCACTGGCAGTGAAAGCACCATCTCATTTAATTCAGGGACAGTAAATACACGAGACAGCGTTTAATATACCGAGTTCATGAAGTCCAGTAGCTCCATTTGATCAAAATCTCTCGAAATTCATCACCTTCAGGGTTTGCCACTGTGATCTGCTTCCAGAGCCTCTCTCCATATTGTAGCTGGCCCCAGGGCCTCCTTCCATCCTGTTAACCTCTGATCCGGAACCCTCTTGCCTTCTGCCTTATGAAACCCACCTCTGGAAAGAAGGTACGCATTTCGTTGCACCCGGCCTCATTGCGCTCCTTCCCTCGTCGGGACGCCTACCGCAGTATCACTCCAAGGTGACCCTTCATCTATAAAATGACGCCTCCTTTCCCCTCCCCCTCCATCGTTTCTTCTCTTCAACACAATACAACTCATCACCAACAACACCTCGCGGCTCGTGACGGAATTGTCCTGCATCCTGTAGCCCAATCGTCATTCGTGTATCCCCAACATATGTATTCCCCCTTTCCTCGAGACTCAGGTTATCGACATGCAGGAGTCGGTCTTCATCACAGTCTCAAGGGCCCCCCCACATTCTTGCGACCCTACAAGCAATCCTTTCAATGATTGTCTTGTACCACTGGGGGGGCAGATCAATTCCAAACGTTCGCTGTCTTGTCTTGGCTTCTTGCAATTAACTAACGGCAAGAAGACTTGATGAGATGCACCACTGGTGGCTGGCAGCACGGTACCGTCGAGACCGCTGGGCCTTCCGCCAATGAATGAAGGAAACATACTCCCGTCCCAATGTCCAGGTGATGCCCAATGTCCACGAAGTCCCCAGTCCCAGACCTGAACCCCCTTGTGAGATGTGTCCCCGTGATCCTAGGCTCAGCCAAGTCCATGAACAGCCATTGACGTGACCCCGTGGGGATCCCCGCCGACTGCATACTGGAAATCATCATTGCCTGTGTGACATCGTCCGCCAAGTCAGTGCCTCACCAGTGCCTCTGTCCCATCTGCTCGCTCTCCCAATCTACGAGTGTCTCGCCACGGAGCCAGAGCAAACCCAGATTTCGGCCACGCTCCATGAAGTTCCTTGCGGCGAGCGCGAGCGGAGAGGTAGAAGAGAAGGAGCCAGAACCACTGGGCAGGCAGGTAGACAGGAAAGCAAAGAAAACGTAAAAGGAGCAGCAGGAAGTGGTGGTGGTATTCCTGCCACAACGATGACTGACGTGGAAACAACAGGCGCCGAAACAGAGACTGAAGGAAAGAAGGAACCAGATCGAAACATCGGGCAGGAAACTCCAAGAAACTGGAGGAAAGAACACCTCGCGTACTTACCGTAGAAATTATGAGACTGTCGACGTCCCTTCCACCTGAATTTGTGTCGACATCACCTAATTGTGATATCAGTGCAGCAAGCACGAGACAAAACAGACCATGGCCGGCACGAGTGCCGTTGCCCACATTTCGAAATGTGAAAGAAGGAGGCAGACGTTGGTCTTGGGTTGAATGGAGAAGATGGAAAGATTGGAAGAGAGTCTGGAGGAAGTTGCAGACGAAGTTGGTTGTCGAGTGGGAAAGAAGTTGGTCCTCCAAGGTTGCCAGTCTGGGCGTGCCTTACCTCTACGAACGTAAAAGCGGCGGGCGGGCACCGCGCTAGCTGGCCCAGGTTTGGCGGCAGGCAGGCAGGCGCCTGTCACGGTTTCGCCAGAGTGGTCCTTCCCATCTTTCTTTCAACCGCAAGTCTTGGCCCCCACGAAGCAAGCACAGAGCGGTGCCGCTGGCCTCCAAGGCCCCCGCAGTCCATACCTTCCGTGGCAAGTCATCGTAGGACTTTGGTATTAGTTCGGCGGCGAATGAAGCAGGCAGCTGCGGTCCAGCACCTCACGGCAGGGTGCAGGGTGCTTGCCCAGCGAGGTACCTTCAAGGTCTCTTTCGTATGTCCCAAAACGGATCCCGAAGTCCGGGCTGAGATATTTCGGACTTGGGACGCAGTCGCTCACCTCGGTGTCAGCACTCTAGCCAAGGTGTAGCCCAAAAGCCAAGACATCGTAGGCCGGAGGGGACCGGAATAGGTGGCAGACGTCCGCGACGAGCTGAGCATGACCCTGGTCTCTTCAGTGTCGCTATTCCAAGGATATCGATCCCGCGCGGAATCCTTCGAGGGAGAGGGTACGAATGGGCGTTGTGCGCACTTGCGCGTTGCTCAAGGTAGCGCGCGTTGGCGGAACCGCGAGAAAGCGTGAGGTACCGTAGGCAGCGGGAAATGGGCCGCCTCAGGCCCTGTTTGTTGGAAGCTGCAGCCTTAAGCTGCACACCATCACTAGATGGACGGCAGCAAGGCACCCTTGTCGCCCGCGGTGGGCTCAGCGCTGCGGTCTGCGGCCGCGATGGTGGTGTTGCAATGTGTTGGCGCTCTTCGGGGTTACGTAAGGTACCTAGGTGTGGTGTGCGTGTGCAGGACTTTTCGCTGCTGCAAAAGGTGTACGTAAGCCGGTGTGCGCTTATATAATGAGCTGATGCTGTAGGCAGACAGGCAGGCGGATTACCTAACGAATCTAGACCACCCTCTTGGCTATTTTGTCGAGATGGTGGTGGTGGTCGGAAGCGGTTGCTAGGAGTGATGGGGAGCTGAGGTTCGGAGGTGTGGGAGCCTGGCGTCATGGGGACGGCGTTTGGTCTGTCTTCGACTCGCGACCAATCTGCTGACGGGACCCTGTGCCGAAATCGAGTCACTGAGGCCCCTTTCGCTATTTTTGACACTTTCGCGCTTGCAATAGAATGCTTACTGTCACTGAAATTCGCTACTTTCTGTCATCGTCCTGAAGAGACTAAGTCTTGAAGTGTCAATTTGGTGTCTAGTAATACTCTTGAATTACAACAGATGGCGTGAAAGAAGTGACCCGTCGAGTCGTCCCCTGACATGACCTTGGGAAAAGAAATGCGAAGAAAATTTCCCTGGGCAATAGAGGAAATGCAAAAAAATTGGCAAATAGCCGGAAAATGTGTGACAAATGAAATGTCGTGAACGAAGGTCAGACTGCAATCTTCTCGGCCCATACCGCACCTGCATGGCGGCATGTCCAATGAAGCATCGCCAGTCGAAGTCTATTACATCAAAGACCAATCATAATAGAATCCTGCAATCTCCAATGAAAGCCTGCATGCATCCAAAGGTTAGACTTCATCTCTTGAAAATGTGCTTGCGGGAAGAGACTTACCACTCGGCTTCTTGTATCGCATATCCAGCCAGATATCCTCCTGCCAAAGAAAGATAATTACTTTCACTTGAACAGTAATACTAACGTCTTCGCGCATCCATCACAGATTCGCGAAATGCAAGTCAAAAACATATGTCCATCCCTCTTTCTTCCACCATCTAACAGTCAAATCTCGCAAAGCCATTCCGACGGAGAATCCGCTCGTACGTGCGCAGGCGCTCCTCCTGCTCCTGAATAATGCACCGTTGGTCCTCAATATCCCTCCGCAGCCTCTTGTTGTGGTCATCGACGACGTCAAACTTGCGCTCCCAGTTGACAATAATCCGCCTCAGCTCCTCAACCTTGTCCGAGACGTAGTGCCGCGAGAGCTCCTTGACCCTCGCAATCAGCGCGTCGCGCTCCCTCTCGATCTTGTGCAGCCGGTGCCGCAGCTTCTCGACCTCGCGATGGAACTTGCCCGTGTGCCCGCCAGCGTTCTCGAGCGAGCATCGCAGCGCCGCGTTCTCGTCCCGGAGCGCCTGGTTCTCGGCCTGCAGGATGGGCACAATGCCGCCGAGCCGGCGCGCCTCGGCCTCGGCGGCCTGGAAGTTGGCCTTGAGGGTGACGTTCTCGCGGGCGAGGCAGTCGTTGGCCTCGCGCAGCTTGCGCTCCCGCTCGACCAGGTCGTTCCACTCGTCGCGGCCTAGATGGCAGCAGTCGTCGCGGCAGCAGCGATGGTGCTGGACCGGCGGGGCTTGCGGCTGCTCATAGTGAGGGTGACCGTAGTAGTGGTGCGAGCGGGAGCGTTTGAGGGAGATGTACTGGGTCCGGCCGTCCGGTGAGGTCTCGACGAACCAGCGGCGGTTAGACATACGAGTGGTGTACTTGGGACGGTGGTGTTTTGGGGGTTTGTCGCACTCGTTGCCCACTTTGGCTGTGGGACGAGGAACGCGACGAGAATCGCAGTCTTTTAAGTTTGTTGGTTGTCTTTGTTGTGTATGAAGGCTTTCAACTTATATCGGAAGCCCTCGGGTTGAAGTTGTGTAATGTATGGCTTGGGCAGCTGTGTAAGTTGTACGATGAGGAAGGAGGATAAATTCGATGATCCCGGAAAGGGAGAGATCGCGGTACTAATATGGAAATCTGAGAGTAAAGACAGTAGACCACAAGAGCTAGAACGATATGCAGGTGATCGGAGCAGAAGACTTAGGGTCTAGGGGCGGGGGAGGATTTGTGAGTCGACGGCATGGCCGCAGCGGGAAGCGGGTAGGGCTTGACTTGACGGAGCCATGCAAGGCAGTGCCCTGACATAGGACTCGACCATCGTCCCGGGAGAGCAATGCCATTTTGGACTGGGAAGGAGGAGGGCGCCTCAAGAGTATCGAGTCATCGAGGTGCCCTACTCGAAAGAAGGCAACGACCACGAGGCTCAAGCGCGTGGGCAGGAGAGGGATGGGTGCCGGTTCGGTGGCTGGCGCGCGGTCAGGTATGCGCGTGTGTGTGGGAGGACTTTGGGGGCAGTAAAGTCACAATAAGGTGAGCAGGTTGCGGGTGAAGACGACGCCATTTTCTTTATTCTGCCCCTGTTGGTGTCGAGGACCCTTGAGAAGGTGAGTAGCAAGTGTCGGGTGTCATTTTGCTGACTTGGTTGTGGGATGAACGAAGGCTCAGAAGATGTGTGTAGCAGTCATGTAGACATCCTCACAAGTTTGGTGCGGTGAGACCTGTGAGGTCGTTTGGCCGCGAGCGCATGAGGGGCATGTCTCACGCGAAGGGAGGTCATTCGGAACCGGCTCCGGGGCTGTGACGACTTGACGGTCGCCCATCCCAGTCGTTAGGGGGAAGAGTCAGGGATCAGCGAGGGTGAAACGGAAAAACCCCAAAGACCAAGACGCTGCAACTAGGAGACGGTAAGTTTCTTCTTTCATGCAGCTTGGAAATAAAGTACAAAGCGATTCCCTGTAGCGCAGACGCGAGCGTTGACGTTTGGTGATGGTGTTGTTTAGTGGAAAGTTTTGGAGACTTGGAGACCCAAAGGCGGGATGATGCGCTGCGCAGGTGATTGGAGGGACCCCAAGTCTGCCGTCAGACCGTGTTTGCACTGTAGAAGAATGCCATTTTGGGCAAGTCAGCACTGTACCTTATGGACCCTGCACCGCGCTTGGGCTCCCTCCACATTTACTGGCCTTGAGCAAGTGAGAAAAGGTACGTACCCGTTCTTCTTCCCTTCAACGTCTCGACCAACACCGGTTTCTCACCCTCCATATCCCTCAGGTCGTCGACATAGCCCCGACAAGGCTACCGTTGAACCATCCCGACTCTTTCAACCAAATCCAAAACCGTCGCACCCGCCGAGGATTGTCCACTTTGCCTCGACTCCCTCCGACAGCGTCTTTCAACCCTCACGAGTCTGGGAAACGGTCAGGATACCAATCCTTCTACAAACAGTTCCTCCCTCTTGTGTCTCGACATCGCCGCCTTTGTGAGGCAGCCGGAAACGTCGAGAACTTTTTCGACAAGACCCCTAGAAGTTAGCCTCTGGTGGCTCGTTGTTCGGGTGCCCTCCGCTGCCTCATTGGGACCCGAATGATCTCGCTGCCTTGTGTGAGTGGCAAGCTTAGGTGGGTTGTAAATGGTGAGATACAGCTGGACCTGCGAACTCCTGCGAGATGAGCCACATCGCCGTCTTTTCCCGTACTGAACATGTGGCCCTTGCTCCTGCTTACACGGCCCGAAGCTGAGGCTGAGGTCGAGCGCGTCTTCTTGCACTTTGATGCGCATCATCACGCGAAGCTATCACGGGGATCCATGATGCTTATTTTGGACCGCAGAATGTCTTGGCCACTATTGCTGTGCGTGAGAAGACAACTGCTTGGCTTTGTGGCTTGGTAATCATGTTGGATGGCCTCGCTGCCGCGGGTACAGCAGCCGGTCGGACGAAAAGCTGACGGAAGCCCTCATTCAAGTTGCGATTTTCCATGCCACGAGTGGGTGTATCGTTGCTGACAAGGTTGGAGACTGGAAGTCGTACTAGAATGCTCGCAGCCTTCTCCAGGTTGAGTGTATTTTGGAAGAGGCCCTTTTAGATCATCTGGGGTTACACTTGATGCTGACACGCAAGACTCTTTCTTCACTCGTGCCCGAGTATCAATTTGGGAACAACAGATCCCTCGTATTATTCATAGGAATGTTTCGAGAGACTTGTTGTGAGTTAGATGTCTTCCACAATACCCGCCAATGAAGTAGAGGTAATTTTCAAGTCTGTTTCTATGTATTTCTTTACAACAGGTTAGAGCAAGTGCTCTGCTTTGAGACAACGCCCTCCATTTTACCCAGAATATGCGTAATCCACAAGATCACCCCTGACGAACTTCAAATGGCCGCATTCACACCCCAGACGCCACCACCAGGCCATCCATACCCATAATCACCATTCCCGTACCCGTTCCCGTACCCGTTCCCATACGGATCACCGCCCAGCGCCCCTCTCCTACCCATCCCCCGGGGCCCCATCCGGTTATGGTCCACACAAATCGTCGGGTCCTCCCCCTCGAGATCCACGACCCTCGTGCATCCAGGCCGCCGGCACCGCGCGTGGCTCCGGCAGAAGTTCGTGTCACCGTCGGCCCTGAGCTGGCACTGCTCGTGCCGGCACGCGTGGCCGTTGCAGAACGCCGACATGAGCAGCTCCGTGGCGCGGTCGCCGCCGAGCACCGCGTACATGGGGTCGTAGTTCATGTGCGTGCGGCGGTGCGGGCACGTCGGCACGGCGCACTTGTGCTGCGCGCAGAGCGCGGAGCCGAAGAGCGCGCGCTCGTTGCGGCAGGGCCGCCAGCTGCAGAGGTGGTTGGCGCAGAGCTCCGTGTTGTCGACCACGCGGACGTCGCAGCCTTCTCTCCTGCAGCGGGTGATGGAGTCTGGGCCGTGTCAGTTCATGTGTTGTATCTCAGAGCATAGATGTCGAGGGAGATACTCACGCTCCTCGCAGTGCAACCCAATATTCTCTCCATCGATCCTCCGGAATCGATCACATCCCGGCGTGGTACATGCCCGGTGTCTGTCGCAGTAGTTGTTATGCTCACCATGCCTCGGACATCCCGGTCGTCCACATTGATGCTCCCGACAGTACTCCCCCAACCACCTCCTCCACCGACAGTCGCGGCTCTTGCACGTGTGATCCTTGCACCACTGCGCGCCCTCCTCCCGGTGGTCCTTGGCCCGCAGACAGCCCGCCTCGACACACGTATGCGCGCCGCAGACCCCGTCCGCACTCATCGGGTCCCGGGCCCCGTCGCAGCCGCCCTCGGCCTCCCAGCGACAGAAGTGCGCGCCGCAGTGCTTCGAGGGCACGCCATCGGCGCGGACGTGGGCGAACTGCCGGCAGCCGGCGGTGTGGCACATGCGGTGCCGGTCGCAGAAGCGCGAGGGGTCGTGGGGGTCGCCGGAGGCGCCCGGGCAGGCGGCGAAGCAGGCCGGCGCGGCGCAGGTGTGCGAGGCGCAGTGGGTGCTGCCGCCGGGGGCGCGGGGGGAGGTGCAATCCGGCCGGACGCAGCGGTGGTCTTGGCAGTACCGCAAGTCGACGTCGCCTTGGTGGATGCGTTCGTTTTTGCAGCCTTGCTGGAGACAGTTGTCTGGAGGGATGTGTCAGTGGGACGTTGGAGAAGGGAGGGAGAGGTGGCGTACGGAATTGGGGACAGAATTGGTATTCCTTGGGGTCGTAGGATTTGACGTAGTTTGTGCATCGTTGGCCGTTCATTATGCCTGTGCAGAGAAGGTCTGGACGATGGTCAGCTGTGTGTCTAGAGCGAATATTCTGATGGAAGTGAGAAGCACAAGACGAAAAGGCGTCGTGAAGGGTTGGGTATGATGAACGGAAAGGGACTCAGGGGTAAGTACGTTGGGTGCAGTATCCACGGCTATTGGTCTTCACATTCGTGCAAGCAGCGCCGTTATCAATCTTCTTGCAGCAGTGAACCTTGCAGAAGGGCGAGGAGAAGCGGGCGCCGTCCCTGGTCAAGGTGACTTTGCCATAGGGGCAGCGGAGGCCCATGGGGTGGACGAAGCTGCAGAGCCGGGCGAGCTCTTGCGGAGTCATGCGTTTCTTCTTACCGAAGGCCATGCCGGGCAATCAGATTGACAAAGAGATTGTGAAAGAGAGAGATGGTGAGTTTGGTCAAAAGTTTGGAGCTGATTTGGTCCAGGTTGTCGAGAGTTGCTTCAGGAAGCAAAGGGAAGGAAGCGGCTTGGGGATTGCCGGTTTAAAAACAGTCATATGCCTCCTCAATCTCGCCAAATGTCGGTGAGCAGGCACCCGTGAGGCATAGCGATGATGTTACAGAGACAAGAGGCATCCCAGGAGATCGGCGAGGGGCAAACTGGCACAACGTGATAAGGCAACCCGCCCCTTTAGCGGGAGCACGAGGGGCGGTGTTGCGTATGTAAGGCTTCGTGAGAAGTGATAAGACGCACCGGTCTATCAGAAACGACGCTCGTGATCAAAGGTGAAGAGACAGCAAGAATCCTGGAGGTGCACGGGGTTTCTTGGGTAAGGTGATGTATGTTTGGTCGATTGCCCAAGGGCGGTGTGCCTCACGGAGGTCGTACGGGATGCTGATACCCGTTTCTCGTGGGACGTCGATGGGCTTTTCGGAGGAAATATGAGATAGGTCAGATGTTTGCTCGACGTAAAAAAGAGACTGTATGACGGGCTTGGCGCGTGGATGTATGATATGAAGACCGGTATGCCCGTGGTCTGGTTGTGAGGACGTCGGTTTTACCTGGTGGAGTTCTGAAGACAGACAGAGGCCTGTGTTAGAAGACCCGTGGACGTCGAAATAGTAGTTGAAAAGCAAAATGGTTGACGTTGAAACGCAGTGGCATACTGTACAAGTCAGAGAATAACAGTGAATATTGGCGATGTGACACTAAGCTGACCCACGATATCATTCTTACCCCTGCCATTCGTCTGACGACTTCAACAGGGACAGACATCTGCCCGTCAGCATATTCTCTATAGCAACAGCAACCCCGTCGAGCCTTTTCTGTTTGTGCCTTTCGTATAAATGGTTAGAGGACCTTTGCTATCAAGAATTCAGTGTATCATTATGACAACTACCTATTCTCGCTCCTAGCCTCGCTCCTTAGTGTCGCTACTTAGGCTTAAAGTCCTGGTGAATCCCGACCACGTTGACGCTCTTCCAACTGCTAACTCACAATGAGAAATATGGGTGTCCTGAGCTGACGATGAACCTCAGAAAGGAAAGTTCTGCATCCTCAAAGAATGCGTTATACCGCTGCTTGTCTGTTTTATGCGGGACACTCAGTGTCTTCACCTTCGAAGTACGATCGCCATCCATCGCAAGTGGTTTGTAACAATCGCCGATAACAATCAGAGCATCGTTCCGGGACATCGAAGTGGCATTGTGGAGAACAATGCCCTTCGCCTGCTTTCTGGCTTCGTCGTATGGGTAGCTTCGACAAATACGGGGCGAGGTGCAGACAAAATCCGCTGCGATGATGATCGACGCCATTAGTTCTTTGATGTGTGAGCGTTGCTCAATGTCGTTGCAAAATGATTCGTCGCCAGCAATAACGCCACGGAGGTGACTGAATTTGGAATCGTCGAGGAATTTGGCTCTTATTCCCTGAAGCTTGGAACTTCGTGCTTCTGCCAGGTCGAAGTTGCCAAATTTGACCACTCGAAGGAGCCAGTTGCGAACAGAAAAACGGTTCCTTCTTAGTACCCATTCTGATCTTTCGCAGTTTTTAATGCTCCGGATGAAGTCAGATATCTCCAAGTCGATGTCGTGTCCATGAACGAGGATGGGAGCAGCCTTTATTCCTGGATATGTGCTCATGTCTTTACCGATGTCATGAATGCGGTTGACGATGTGGCGCTCGTCTTCTTCAGTTGGAGCAGAAACAAACACTTTGCCGATTGACGGATTGGCCCAGAAGAGAAGAGCAGTCAGAGTAAGGAGGTCCCTTGTGATGTTATGCCCAAGTATGCCGACAAGACCAAGGCAGGGCGTGTTTTCCAGGTACTTGAAGTATCGGTCGCGCTCACCCCCGGGGACTCTCGATATCCTTTTCGTTTTAAGCACCGCGAGGTAAGAAACTGGAGTGTTACGGACCAGATCAAAGTTTGGAAGCTCTGGGAGGGTTTCGAGAATTGTATGAGAGGTCCCTCCAACGAGCAGCTCTTGGAGCAAATAATTCGCCTGTGGCTTCTATGCCTGCTTTTCCTTCTCTTTCTTCTCTAGATCCTCGAAGAGAGAGTCGAATCGGAAGATCTCGTCTACGGCGGTGATGCGTTGCTTGTAAAATGTGAGGTTGAATCTGAAATAAAGGCGGGCTGTCATGGCTTCGTTTAAATCGGGCGTATGAGGAGAAGGATCTAGGTTTGCTGCAGATGCAGGATTCTGATTGACCCGGATCTTGAAAGTGTTGTCGCCCGAAACATGTCCGAGGTCGTCCTCCAGAACACCGTCAACACAAGACATCCCCCTATCGTAACCAAGTGAAAATGCGAGTCTGACTTCGCTGCCTTTCCTTCTGAAATGTGGAAGCGCCTTTCCGAGCTTGCGCATCTGCCTTGGTGTTAAGAGAAAGCCGCTCCAAGGAAACTGAAGCACTTACCACCTCGACATGGTCAGAGAACTTTGCATTCGCAATCATTTCTTTGCCCACCTTTTCGAAGCGAACTTCGCAGAGACTGTGACCAAGCTTCTCCACATCATGTTTGATCCAAAACAACTCTTGTGAAACTGACTGTGTCAAAGCCACGAATGCATCATTAGGAGTTCTGTAACGTGTTCTTGCAGCAACCTCTTTTCTCCTCGGATCGAGAATCTGGCCTTCGTACCGATTCACATCCCAATCATGTCTAAACAAGGTTGTGTCAGCTTCCACTTCGTTTACATTGGATGACGGCGAATTGCTCTCGGTCGCCGGCGGCAAACATACCGGTTGCCATACAGGCTATATTGAGATTGAATTTGTTCATCCATGCAAAGACCAAATTTGGCATCGACGTGACTAGGGGCACAGTTCTTCACCACCAGGGCGAGTTCATTCGGTCCCATAATGTCTCGCAGAGACAGGCAGTCTCGATTATCGTCGTCAATCCCGCCAACTGCCACTGAATCTGGGACTCCCCGCCTGAGAAACAAGCCAAGTCCTCCCACAACAGGAGCACGATTCCATTTCAGGTGCATCATGATGAAGGAATTACGAGAAAGAAATCTGTGGGGTGTGCTGCCCCGAAGACTATCCTTGAAGATTTCCGAGAGTCGATCCGCCCGCAGTCGCTCGGCGGAGGCTTTCCAGGTCCCTGTCCAGAATTCGAGGTCGATAGTCACATTCGAGGTACAATTGATGCCATCATTAGAGTATGTAGCGACTCCATCGTTGCGTCGCATACGTATCTTCAGTCCAATACGATTTTGCTGCTTGTCAACGTAGATGGTCGTCGTCACTGTGCCTGAGATGCTGATGTTTTGACCGCCTATCAGGATATTCTTCTCGGGGCGGAAGATGGCGCAAGCGTACTCTTTGCATGTCTGCGCCATCTTCCCGTGCGTTTGATTAGCGATGCTCATTCGATCTTATCTTTACCATTGGGGTAGCTTGCATTGTACTTGGCCACAGCACGCCCCACCGGCCGAGAAGGAGGTGTTCGGACAGATGTCTAGCGTAACTCTCGAGTCGGGACGTTGTTGATGCAACGCTTCAAACCAGACCAGATCGTTACAACCTGTTTGCTTTTGCTTCGAGAAAAGTCTTTGGAGAAAAGAATGGAGAAAGACGATGTCGTGACGATAATCGAGAGTCGAGTTGTAGATAGTGGTGGTTTGACGAGACGTTGCGATGGGATAGCTAATTGAGAAGACAGATGAGCGAGGTAAGCAGGAGGTATGGGGTTTCGCGCTCCCCTCAGAAATTGGCGACCAGGTTGGATCTCGAAGAAACGTACTTTGTGGAATGCTGGTAAAGGTGAAGGGAAAGGCGCGGCCGGTAGGGCTCTCTACCACATCAATATCCATAAAGGTGTGATGGGGTAGGCGCTCATGTCCATAAGCAGATATGAATTCAATACCTTCCTCACCCGAGAATGCCGGTAATGAGCTTTTGTCCCGGGCTTGCCCGCCCTCATGATGATCGCCCTCTGGGGGAGGAGCGATTCGGTATGGCAGGCGCATTGAGCTTTCATCCTGAGGTGGAGTCCTCTATCGAGATGATCTAGGGCAATCTGTTGATCTGGGATACACGGGCATCGGTGCTGACCCTTTTCGCTCTGCGAGTGGCTTCTCAAGATTTTGCAGCATGACCAATTCGACTTGGACGAGCTGGACCACCCTAAACTGCTTGAAATCCGCCACAGGTGGAAGACCAGCTCCTACTACGCCGGCCTATGCGCTTTTGTCAACCACGATATCGACTTCTGGCAGGTCAAGAAGTTTGATCCTACTCACCGACCTCACAATCATGCTCAAACCGCAAGTCCTGCTGACTTTCTCGAGGAAGAAGAAGAGCTTAGCGCTGAGGAGCAGGCTGCCAGATTGAAGAAGGAGGCCTGGCCCCACAAACTGATCCAGCTTCTCATGGTCGACATCCTGGACGTCGCTGATGCGCTCTGCACGAGGCCCCATCTATCTGGAGACGTTCCATACGACAAGTTCTGGAGGTCCGCCGGAGCCGTCGTCTTCGACGAGGCCATCCACCTCTCCAATTCAGACGCCATGATCGTGTACGGCAACACGATGAGACCTTGTGCGATGGCTGGCAAAGGAGGCCAGGACCCCCTGAAGCGGAATTGATCCCTTCAAGACGCACGAGGATGGACCACACAAGGGCGACCACTGCAACCGCTTCGGACCCGAGACCAAGGTCTCTGCTCTGGAGTTCATGCGCAAAACGGGATGACCGTGCTTCCAGGCGACGTCATCGGATATGCCCAAGTTCGGTGTTGCTGTGAAGTTGTCGGATGATGCTGATGGAGGGTGGTGAGACGAACTTGTAGTACTTGCTGGACATGGGTTGGGATTCAGATACGACCTTGTGTAGCCTATTTTGTTCAATAGATGGAAACGGCTGTTGTGACTGACTTACATTACATATTTCGAGAATCTCGCGTGACTTGCTTGAAGTGAGTTGCTTTCCGGTGACGAGACCGGTCGAGCGCAGGACAGGCCTTGGATCGATTGCAGAGAATATCTCCAAAGCACTCGTGCCCAATCGCACTTCTTCCGGGCCTAAGAAGAGCGAGAGAGCGAGAGACCATTGATATCATCGGGTATGCGTACACGTTTCCCTTCTCACCAGGCTCCTCACAATATCATACACACCTTTACTGCACTAATCCGCTGGTTTTATTCGTTCCCTATCGCTATGCAGTAATCCTCTTATCCCTGACTTGAAGGCGCTTTTCCCCCATCCGTCTGTCGCGCCTCTCCCTTTTTTCTCTCTGTCATTCGTGGTATCATGAGCAAACAAGAAAATCGCTTTTGGTGCCGCCCCTACTTTTTCTTTCCCTCTGTAACTTTTGTTTTGGTTCTCCAATCGCCCGCCCACTCCTCCTGTCGCCTGGAAAAACAAGAAAAGTTCCCATAATACCTCTCCATATAATATAATTCTATAAAGAACAATCGCTCTTCAGAAATGACTGCGCGCTCCCCCTTGCCGTTTTCTTTTTCATGTTCTGGTATCCCAAGATCATGTGTAGGTAGGCGCTGACGGCTTTTTTCACAAAGAACCGAACATAATCCTGCGTGAATCGATATCTCCCGTTATCCGTATAAATACTGTTGAAAAGAGCATACGGCATCAAATCTCCTCGTTGAGAAGGTACTGCTGAGTGCCGTTGCCATTACATATCTCGCCGGTCGAGCTTTGCGAAGTCATGCTATAGTTGACGCTGTAGTCGTGAAGGATGTGGGGTTGATAAAAGTACTGAGCGTTGATTTGCTCGTCGCTCTAAGACAAGCTGGCACTACTGCTGTACGCCTCGAGTTCGCGCAGGCTCTGCATGAGAGCGGCCTCCTTCAGGTCATCGTTTGCCTGGCTGTACACCGGCGCAGACGCGTCAGTGGAGTACTGGGGTGCAGCCTCCGCCGGCTGAGAAACCTGTGGCTGAACATGCTCTTGCTGAGGCTGTTGGTGCTGCTGCTGGTGTTGTTGTTGCTGCTGCTGCGGCTGTGGCGTCCCAGGTTGAGAGTGATGTTGGATGTGGGAGTGTGTTGGTGTGTGAGGTGGCTGTGACAGAGCATGGGGTGTGTGGGAAAGCTGAGCTGCTGTCGCCGCATAAGGCGAGGAGGCCGGAAGGACACGGGTGTGGGTTGGCGTCGCCGTGGCAGGCGTCGCTGGTGGACCGGAAACAGCGGCATGAGTTGGCGTGGTAGCATGAGCGAGGTGATGTGACATTTGAGCCGCAGATTGCGAGGGTGTGCTCGGCGCAGTAGCTGGTGTCGCGCTCGCGCGGTTTTGCTGAGGATGTTGAAGGCCGCCAGCAAGAGTCATGATTCCTTGAACCCGCGCCTGCTCCTCCTCTGAATTCATGCGAGCTCTCTCCTCGGCCTCCTTCCTAGCGGCCTGGGTCGGTGCTCTGGTCTTCAGCTCGCCGGTCACTGCTTGCAGATAGTACGGCATCTCTGAGTTGGTCTTCAGGAAGAAGAGCTTCAGGTTTCGTGCCTTGTCCTTGAGTTGCACCTGAGTCCGGTCTTTGAGTATGTTTGAAAGCGTGCCCTCAGCACCAAAGAGCGACAAAATCTGACTCCAGTGAGGACCCTGGACCATGTCTAGGCCAGTCATCAATGCCTTCTCTTCTTCTTGAGTCCAGGGACGTCTTGTTGAAGTAGTTCCTTCTCGCCTCTGCTGATTATTTGTCTTGCTCAACGCCGCTTGCCTGGCTCTATCATAGAGCACTGCGCTAGGCAGCGTCTGACTGGGGGGCAGCTTTTCTGAGTTGTCATGCTGTGCCGGCTGAGGCGGCTGCTCGACTGGCGGAGGGTAGCCATAGTACGGCGACTGAGCCTGGGTTTGTTGCAGGTGCGAAAGGTACGTGGTTTGCGTGACGGGTGCAGCTCCTGTGGGTGTAGGCACAGTCGGTTGGTACGGCGCTGGCGAGAGGTTGTTGAGCGTTGTTCGGACATATTCTTGCGTGCTTTGTGCAACAAGAGCCAGGATGTCGTTCGTTGCGTCATGGGTTTCAGCCGTAGTTCCGTTCGTTGTCGGCGCAGTAGGGGGAGCTTCGGGTGCGGGTGCGGCGGCGGGCTCTGTGGGGGGGACGCTGTTTTCGGTCGACGGAACGGGCGGCTGAGGGTCGTGAGGCAGCCCATCGATGGTGTCGGTCGGGAGGTACTGCGCAACGAGGCCATCTGTTGCCTCCAGCAAGGAGTTAATTCCTAGATCATCCAAATCGTGTGATACTGATGCGTCCAAGTCGCCGTTCGACATTGTGGACGGAAGCTCGATGCCATGTCTTGACGCAAGCCCTGCGAGGGATTGAAGCTTGCGACGCAGGTACATGTTGAGTAAGCGGAAAAGGTCTTCATCTGGGTAGCCGATCTTGAGAAGAACTGTACGTCGTTTGTCAGCAGTGATACAGAGAGTATCGTCGCCAAACCTCTTACCAGTGTCTGGCAGGCCTGAAGCGTATGAGATCAGAGCCGCCTTCCGTTCTTGCACAGCAGTGACAAGTGCCTGCTCCTCGCTCGTCAAAGTCGAACCCCCGTGTCTTGCGCGTAGCTTATCCTCCAAATCAGCAGAGAAAGCGTCAGCAATCAGCTGGTCCACTGGCGCTGACTGGTCTGCTGTCGTGACCGCGTCAATGACGAGGTGCGTCTTGACGGCTACGAAGAGATCAGAAATCTCTCGCGTGACCGTGTCATGCTCGCCTCCTGGCAAGAAAACCGAGAAGAAGTGATCTTGCAGAGCGAGCAGCTCCTTCGAGGTGGAATCGTGGTGTCCGTCGAACGAAAACAGGGCACAGCAAAAACTCGCCAAGTTTGCGACTTGGACATCGGTGAGGTTATCGGGCAAAGTCAGATCCAGTGTGGCGGGATCCAGGACAAGGTCGGTAGTCGAGTAGATCGCTCGCGTCTGCTGGAACAGAGACTTGATCATGGCAAAGGACTTGGAGACTTCGGAGTCCTTCTCTTGTAATTGATGGTATACGTCGTCGAAGACATGTTGCGACAGGATCACAAGCAGCTGCAGGGCCTGCAGACGGGGGAAGCATTAGCGGTGCCACCAAGACTGACGAGACCGCCACGTACAAAGTTTGACAAACAAGTGGTAGTTGTCCGTCGCATCAAGGCCAGAGATTCGGACAGAACGGCTGTGTGAGATTCTGTGGACGGGGGAGGCTCTTGCGACACGGATCCAAGAGGGTCTCCGGACATGTCCACATCCGGGACAGAGTCGAGACCGTCGACCTTGCCCATCTCGTTGTTGATGTCCATCATGACGCCCTGAATCATGGCGTCCATGTCAAAGTTGAGATCCAAGGGCGGGCCCTCATCATCAACCTTTAACCTCTTGGACTCGGCATCTGGATCGTCTGCGCTCGAATCGCGGGGTCGCTTGAGTGGAAATTGGGGGGTCTCGCCCAGATCGGTGACAAGACTCGGGGACTCCTGCTTCATTTCGGGTCCTGCGACCAGGTCAGCGCCGTCCTCGATTGTCTTTCGGGCGGTTCTTGGCCGCTATCGAGGACTCCAAAGCTGGTGAAGAAGTTCGTCGGCTGGGAAGGTGGGAGGCCAAGGCGTACCTGTCGGCGAGTGCGCTTCGGCCTTTGGAGGTTGCGCCGCCTCGGCAATAGCTTCAATGCCCTCCATGAGCATTTGGAAGCACGGAGACAGCTTTTCGGGGTGGTTTGGAGGGCGTGTAGCTGTCTGGCGGGCGGTATCGTGATCTTTGCTGTTCTTGCAGATTGGGCGGAAAAACTTTTTGGAAGAAAATCCGAGCGCCGATGCCCTTATAATCTGCCCCAAAGAAGATGTCACTCCGATACACAAGATCCTGCCTCCAGATGGGAAAATTCACCGCTTGTCGCCGGGAAAAGGGGCGCTGTGATTGGACGGAACACGGAAAAATGAGAATGGTCTGTGCGTTCATCCCGCCCAAGTCACTTATCGCAGGAATTTTTTTTTTCTCGATGCCTCTGCCCCTCGGAGCCGCAGTCACCATCCTGCCGAGTTCAGATGTCCATCCCAGCCCCTCCTTTTAGAGGTTTTTCCGATTTTTTAGGCTGGTTGCTGATGCGACTCTGTCAATGCAGCTGGAGACCTCTTATCCAGTGAATGGCTCTTCTTAGAGTCTAACCGCATATGGAACAACGGGCTTGAAGACTTGAAGAGCTTCAGGTGAAGTTGATGCTATCTTTCCTGCTGTCAGCTAGCAACTCGTTCATTTTCATTGAAGCTCATATCTGCCGTGACGTCATTCTTCGCGGTGTTCATCGATAGACAGATCCCAGTCAGATCTGTCTTCCAGCTCTTAAGGCAGCGAATCAAGATGAACGCTTACTGGCCCGGTTCTGCCACCCGAGACCGCCGGGGTGCCGGAGCTTCGCCCTTGGCAACATGAGAAGCAAACAGCTCCTGGGATTCGAGAATTGAGATGGCAGATACGTCAGCAAGGGCTTCATTGAGCAAAGTATCGTAGCGTTGTCATCCCTAGTCTACGGTAGCGTCGATGCTCCCGTGAGTCCGGCTCGGAATGCCCCGCAGCTTCTAAGTCAGGCACTGTTTGCTCGGGCAAGCAAGACAGTGTATGCGATCTTCCGCCAGACACTGCAAGAAGCCTGTCTCAACACTTTCTAGAGCTTGAGATAGAAGAGAACTGGGGCTGTATGCTGCATCATCGGAAAGACGCAGCAAGTCAACATTCTTTTCAGTTCTGAGTAAATCTCATCCCACCAAGATCTGCGCCCGATTCCAGACTTACCGAAACGGTTCTTTGTGAGCAGGATTTCATATTTTCATATCGTATTCAATCACTCCGTATATCCATTGAGTGTCAGTGTGTTTGAGAGAAGTATTGAGTACCGCTGTCAGGTTCCTCTACTCAGATGCTCTCTCTGCCATCTTGCTCGTCGGCTAAAATGAGCTGAAAATACGCTATCAATTCGACGGACGAATTGGCTTGGATTGACAGTTTGTCGAATGCGGAATCACCTCAGGAGCAAAGCAGTGGAGATTAAAGCTTCTCCTAGCCGAGTACATGGGTGAGAATGATAACGCCGAGGCCATGTTGGTGAGCATGCAGGCAACATTCATCTCAACTGATCTCATACACATGAAATGCCTCATGGGCATGATTGCTATCCAACAACATAAGGAAGGTTCTAGCGCTCACGCTGCTAACCATGGGAACCAATGAATGTCAAACTATGAAATGCTTAGCGCCAAACTGTCATCTGGGCACGGCAAAGCAGGAGTGACAATGGGTTGCTGAGAAGAGAAGGAGATCAACTGGACTTACGGAGCTATGGCGACTACACTTCCTGTAGTCCTTGAGGTTATGTACTTCCCCGGCGTCAACATCTCTGTCATCCTCTCGAGCTGTCTCGCGGTGCCCTCTCTGTGGGTTCACACAAGCCGACCGACATACGAGGCGAACACGTGCTGGGGACCAGCGGCTCGGCAGACACGTTTGCCTTTTGACCGGCCATGCCATGTAAGTGTGCATGTTCCTGATTCGTCTAGGATGTGAAGAACCCGAGTGGCCGGTTCTCAAATCTATCGAGGCCAACATTGACTGCATCTACCCTTGTCGGCCAAGGGGTGAGACCCAGGCTAGGATACGTTACACAGCGGTGTTATTCTAGCCAGCGACCCGAGCCATGCGCCAGAAAACAGGTCACAGCTCGTCTTTGCGGTGTTGGACGCCTGTGATGGCCGATTTCAGCATAGTGAAATATGCCTTTTTAGCAACTTCATCTATGATGGTTGCCCCAGTATCCGCGTACTGGCGAATATCGAAGTAAAATCATGAATATAGCTTTATCTTATTTTTTTTCAAGTCGACTTACATGTGCCAGCTACTCCCTCCAGCTCGAGGCTTCCTTTTCGTGTCCGTGAGCGTCAAACTCGGCCGCTGAAGAACGGACCCTGATGTTTCGACCGAACTCTTGTTACACGTGCACCTCTCAGAATGCTCACAGACGTCAACGCTCCAGATCTGACAGGATTCCTGTACCGAGTAGTATTGCGGTTCTTGGAGGTAGTCCCTTTGAATAAGCTGCAAATGCGGGGAACAGGGACCAGCCAGGATAGCTCCCGAGCCCTGTTGACCTCTCAGAATGACCAATTCTAAGAACATCGCGATCCTACCATTGGACGGGTCGAGCAAAGGAACCTCAAAATCATTGGCCAACAAAACCGATATCGAGAAGTCTCGTGCCCCGGTCCCCACTAAGACAACGGCAGCTGCAACCAATGTCTCGGCTCCTGCGCCGCCCGTCACGGTTCGGATGCAGATCCTCTCGGGTTCCGCGCAAGAAACCGCAAAGTCGTGGAATTATGACCAAGCAGACCGGAACTTTTATCAAAAATCCAGGCGCGGAATCAAGCATGGTCAAGCATGAACAGCGCCGTCACACTGTGAATCGGAACAGGGCAGTTTGATCGGAACCTGGGAGTTGACGAGTCGGAATCTTGGCGCCGCTGGCCCGCTGGTGCCGCACCGGAGCAATGCGCGGCTAGCATCGCCAAAAGGAAAGCCATGCGCTGCTTCACGTTGGCACACGACACTGACAACAACGCAGACGATGGTTGGTATTTTTCCATACGAATTAATTCAGGACATGACACGACAAATAAAGTTTCGAGACGAGATGCTATTTGCGTCTCTCCCCAGAAGAACACACTTGGGAATTTGGGGATCGGTCCTTCTCCGTGACCCCGTCCCTTTGCTCCACGCCCGGAACCCACGCGTTGGTGAGCCAGCAGCAGAGCAAAAGAGACTGAAGAGACTGGTGGAGCTCCGTGTAGCCGTGAAACTGCCATCAGACCGAGCAGTTCCCCACAAAATCCCCAACAGCTTCGGCCAAGAGGGTTCGTTGCTGTCGAATGATGTCGGAGACAAGGAAGGGGATGGAGCAGGGGTCTTCGGCACACTGCACTCACTGGGAGAAACTGAGAGGGAGAAACTTGGGCGAGCGAGCGCCCAGACTTTTTCCCTTCTCCCAGCTGGGGCGAGGCGAGCGAAGGCAAAGCCAAGCCAAGCAGTGGAACTGAGTGGAAAGCGCCGACGCGGCGTTTGCAGGATGATAAACCGACATCCCCCGATGTTGGAGACACCCCTGTCTCTCCGTCCACAGTTCCACACCTTACCCTCCAAGTCCCCCTCCTCCCGGTAGGTAGGAGCTTCTGTGCGGGGGAAGGCCAGAAGAAAAAAAGGGATCTCGCTGGGCTTTGGGCCGAGAGAGAGGCACCCGGCAAACGGCAGTAATGACGACCCGAGAGCAGCAGTGCGAGGAGGGGCAATTCACCTCGCCCTCGTGGCATAAAGCACCGCAGTCTCGCCCGAACTCACGATCCGTAGTTTGAGGCTAGTGCTACTATCTCCTACATCACGGCTTGCGGCGTTAGAGCTGGGAAGAAAGTTGGAGAATGGTGGATCATCCCCCTGGTGTCATTCCTCCGCTTCTCGAGGTAATCTTAATAGTAACCTTCAAGGTGCTACGGAGCACAGCAGCAGCAGCAGCAGCAGCATGCAGGCAGGGCCAGCCACCACCAACGTGTGTGTGTCGTCAAGGTGGGTGGAAGAGGTGGGGTTGGAGGGGGAAGAAAGCGGAGGAACGCTACAGAGCCTTTTCATTCCGGGGCTCCAGACGGGTTTTGGCGCGGGTTTGGAGAGACAGACATGGAAGGCAACAGCAGGGACAGAGCTTCGTCCCATATGCCGACAGCCTCTACTTCTGACTCGAAGATAGGGTATCAGACACTCACTTCAGGGCAAGGCGAGTTGCTTGCTGACTGCAGTTGCTGATTCGCATAGTCCAAGTAATCCTCCTGCGGGATGCTTCCGTCCACCCACCAGGACTGTTGATTCGTTGTGGTGATCTTCGTCGATGGCGCGGGTTGATGCCGAAGAGTCTGGGGTAGTTCCCCTAGCTTTCATAGTGCATTGCTAAGCACCGTAAGCAGGCACACTGCTCTACTGCGTACACTATCGACAACCTGAGGAGTCAGCCATTGAGTGCAACGGTATTACGGTCAAGTTGCGACGCGGTGGCCCACGATGTGCGCTGGTCTGGCCTGGTCTCGTCTTCTGTGCAAGCAAGATCAGCGCGGGAACCCGTCTGTTCCCTAGGTGACACCCCCAAAGAAGATGCACAGGGGCGGCGCATTTGTCATAGCGTGTCCTTCAGATCGGGCCCCGGCCAGTCACAGCAGCTCTTGCCGGTGTTCTCAACGTATTTGCTATGCAATCACTCCATAAAAAAAACAGACAGTGCCCTGTGTGGTGTGCCAGAGATGAACCGCCTTGAAGCGGGTGTGGCTGCTGCTTCCAGACAGACGAGCCTTTTTGAACAGCTGTGATTGGCCACTTGCCAGATGGAAGACGCAAGCTGTGATGGAGAAATGCGGGGTGACAACCGCCCCGAAGAGGGGTTAAGCGGAGAGGGGGAGGGAGGGGTCTGGAGATAGATGCCTCTTGCGTTGTGTTGTGTTGTGTGTGGCAAAGGTGCAGCAACGGCACGACAATACCCTATCCTCCTGTAGCAGAGATACGGAATGAAGATGCAGGCCCGTCTCATTTCCATTACTCCTATCATGCGATTATGAATCTGGTTTCGACGGCTAGTCTGGGGAAAACGGGGGGATGGGAGAGACGGGCTGGGCTGGGCTGGGGGAACTGAATTAGCAGACACGCTTGAGCCGAATCAACAGGCATCATCCACACACAACAACTCATTGCCCTGGGGTTTCCTAATGCCCGACACACGAGTTTCTGTTCCTGTACTAAACACCGAAAGACCTCGTCTGGCTGGTGGACTGGCGCGTGGATGGAAGATGACCGCTCGCTCGGCTGGAGAGGCGGGATTCAAGTCCTCTTTGCTGGACCTAGGGGACCGGGGGACTCGTCTCGAGGTGGCCGAGAGGAACAGGCGTTGGCCCGAAGCGGCACCCACTATCCCCCGTTTGGCTGGCCCTCCCTTGCATGAGGAGGCGCAACTCAGAGTCCCCATCCCCAAGGCCCGGCTGCTGTGGCCCTCTCCCCTCCATCGCTGCGACCCCAGTCACACCCCAGGTCTGTGTGTTCTGTAAGGTAAGGTAGACTGAAGGTGGTGTTCCTGTGTCTGCTGGCTGTCTGGCTGATGTCGTCTACACATGCCAAAGGGCCCAAAGCCCCTTGGAATTATCTGTGTGCTCCATCTGTACACAGCATGCAGATGCGTCTTGTGGAGAGCTTGCGTCTGGTGCAGTCCACCCAGAGTCATTGCTTTACGTTGTGCTGGTTCATGGATGTGCATGTTTGTCCAATGTCCATCTGCGGTTCCGCAGACCAGGCCTCGGGATTGATTGTTGCTGCACAACTCCCTCCCCGTTCCCCCCTCACCCTTCCTTAGCCCCCCCATCCGTACACCCTCCCCCCCGCCGAGCTACCCACGCTAAGGTCTATCCACACTGCCTTCGCCTCCGACATTGATGTCTGGCTTCGCGACGCTGAATCCCCGTTGGCGTCACTGTCGCGGACTTCTCTCCTCCCCCAGCTGTGCTGTCCCCCATACCCCGCTTTATATACAGTCCTGTCGTCCCCAGCTCTCCCGGATCAGAACTCTCATCTTTCCTCCCTCACTTCTCACGACTCTCTCAACTACCAAACCCATTATACCAACCTTTTTCTTTTACTTGTGATACCTTGATACCAGTACTTTTGTTTTTGTCTGTTCTTACACATCTATCACAATGGGTTTGTCTGTTGAGCTCAAGACCCCGGTAACGGGCGCCTACACCCAGCCCACTGGACTGTATGCGACAACATACCCTCTCTGACAACCGAGTGAAGCTTTGGCTAATTCCGCGTTCAACAGGTTCATCAACAACGAGTGGGTTGAGGGTGTCGACAAGCAGACCTTCGAGGTCATCAACCCCTCCACCGAGGAGGTTATCTGCTCCGTCCACGAGGCCACCGAGAAGGATGTCGATATCGCCGTTGCCGCCGCCCGCAAGGCCTTCGAGGGTGTCTGGGCTGAGACCACCCCCAACCAGCGCTCCCTCTACCTCCTGAAGCTCGCCGACCTCGCCGAGAAGAACGCTGAGCTCCTCGCCGCCGTCGAGTCTCTCGACAACGGAAAGTCCATCTCCATGGCCAAGGGTGACGTCGGTGCCGTCGTCGGCTGCTTGAGATACTACGGAGGTTGGGCCGACAAGATCGAGGGCAAGACCATTGACGTCGCCCCCGACATGTTCCACTACACCCGCCCCGAGCCTGTAAGTACACTGTGGAGTTGAAAAGAGAGATGACGGAACAACCACTAATACGCCGAACAGATTGGTGTCTGCGGTCAGATTATCCCCTGGAACTTCCCTCTTCTCATGCTCTCATGGAAGATCGGCCCCGCTCTGGCCACCGGTAACACCATCGTCATGAAGTCCGCCGAGCAGACCCCCCTGTCCGCCCTCGTCTTCGCCAACCTCGTCAAGGAGGCCGGCTTCCCTCCCGGTGTCTTCAACCTGATCTCCGGTTTCGGCAAGGTCGCCGGTGCCGCCATCTCCTCCCACATGGACGTCGACAAGATCGCCTTCACCGGCTCCACCGTCGTCGGCCGCCAGATCATGAAGGCCGCCGCCAGCTCCAACCTCAAGAAGGTCACTCTCGAGCTTGGTGGCAAGTCCCCTAACATCGTGTTCAACGACGCCGATATCGAGCAGGCTATCTCCTGGGTCAACTTCGGCATCTACTACAACCACGGCCAGTGCTGCTGCGCCGGCACCCGTATCTTCGTCCAGGAGGACATTTACGACAAGTTCCTCGCCGCGTTCAAGGCGCGCGCCCAGGCCAACAAGGTCGGCGACCCGTTCCACCCCGAGACCTTCCAGGGCCCCCAGGTCTCCCAGCTGCAGTTCGACCGCATCATGGGCTACATCAAGGCCGGCACTGACGAGGGCGCCACCATCGAGACCGGCGGTGCCCGCCATGGCGACAAGGGCTACTTCATCCAGCCCACCATCTTCTCCAACGTCCGCCCCGACATGAAGATCATGCAGGAGGAGATCTTCGGACCCGTCTGCGCCATCGCCAAGTTCAAGGACGAGGAGGAGGTCCTCAAGCTTGCCCACGACACCACCTACGGCCTGGCCGCCGCCGTCCACACCAAGGACCTCAACACCGCCCTCCGCGTCGGTAACAAGCTCAAGGCTGGTACCGTCTGGGTTAACTGTAAGTTCTCTCGCCCCACTCTACCCCGCACTGTCTCTTGTGGTCCGTGTCCTCCCGCCGCCCCCGCCCGGAGGTTTCGGACGACCTCCGGGATCGCCGGGTCGTCTCACCACCTCACAAATCCCAAAACTTCCAAATGGCATTTGCTGATACAGCGTTTCGCGCCCGCAGGCTACAACATGCTCCATCATTCGGTTCCCTTCGGCGGTTTCAAAGAGTCAGGAATCGGCAGAGAACTCGGCGAGGCTGCCCTCGCAAACTACACCCAGAACAAGTCCGTCGCCATCCGTCTGGGCGGCGCGCTGTTCTAAGGGATCGGGAAGGAAAGGTAATGAAAAGCGGGGACTTTTGGCGCAAATGTGTACATGACCTTTACGTAGCTGTGCAATATCAAGTTTGAATGATACCAAGTAACTCAAATGGTTTCCTTGCGTGGTGTGCTGGTGTGAATGTTTGGTGTGTCCTGCGCCCCGGCCCGGCCGATCCGGCGATGGTGCCGGATGGGCCCGAACGGACCCACTTACTCCGAGGTGTCGGCCCGGGCAGTGCTGGAAAGCCACTTGTGGCTTGCCAACACCGCTGCTGCGAATTGATCGGGTCTTCGACGTGAAACGTCTCTTACAAGAAAGTCCTGTAACTTTCATCGTAAGCGGTCGCAACGTTTACCGCCACTCAAAGCCACTCCCTGTCTTCAAAAGACAGGATTTTCGGCCGCCAGCTGGTCCAGGCTTGTGCATTTCAGGCGTCTTCTCTCCGTCCTTTGTGGTCTCTATCTCTGTCAGCCTTCCTGCAGGAGGAGAGAATTGAGAAGTACTTGATATACGTGATGGCGTGAACGAAGCACAGCTGAAGGCGTTTCGGTGTGGGAAGAGACAACAGTACACGGCACGACGAGGCACTACACAACAAGACATCTAAATTATGAAGGTATACGTGAGCATAAAATGACAGATATGAACAGAATATAAAGATTAGATATTGCACTACGAGCTCAAGGGTAGCTACAGCTCATACGGCGCATGTCGCATGCCTCCGACTTTAGATATTGCTCATTTCGTCGCGAAAATCTTACAAAACGTCTCACCGGGCATTTTGAGCCGTCGCAGAACATTGACAGATCGTGAAAGCGCCGACTTGCATTAAGCAGGGCAAGTGCCCTAGGCCTGTGGCTAGTCGACTAAGTAGAAGACCGCAGGTTTAGCCAGGCAGTTGCGAAAGTAAGCATAACGTTGTGTCTTTGTTTCTTATACGCCCAGCGCGAGAAAGACGGACGATGAGGGAGGATAAGGACGAGAAGGACGAGAAGGACGAGAAGGACGAGAAGGACGAGAAGGACGAGAAGGACGAGAAGG
>JABGLZ010000560.1:30745-42384 GCA_014705045.1 Colletotrichum theobromicola | reverse complement strand
ACGGCGACAAGAAAGAGGGCCGCTCTAGTAGTTGCGTAGTTAAGCAGGACGTTGATAACGCCGTCACTGCAAATTCAACATCGAAACTCCGTAGTCAAAATGACAGACCCTGCTGGAAGGAGGTAATGTATGATTTGCCGAGTGAGAGAGAGCATAAGACACGTCCTGCCTGTTCAGGACAAACACAACTACCACATCGGAACTCTTAGATATCCTAAATGGATCCAGATACACAAGGGAATAGAAAGGAGGGGGGAAAGTGTACCAGCGGACGTACTCCGCCAGTATACCAAGTAAGCATTATGAACACGCAAGAATTCGCCCAGTCGTTGCGCCCCGCGTGGTGCTCTCATCCGAGCATTTCATTGCATCTATTAACTTCCCAAAGCCACACCTCATTCCAGAGGAACCGCCTTCCTCTCCCTGGCTACGTCTCTGGCCCCGCCGTCGACACCACTAGCTTCTGCCTGGACAGGCAGCTCTTCGCTCAGGAGCGGAATCCTATCTACTCCATGCGCGCCGGCAGTCGTTTTCTCCTGTGTTGCCTCATTCCCGTATTGAGAGATGGAATCAAGCTTGCCGTCATCTTCGACGCTGGAAGATAGCTGCAGCTCGCTGGGCGCAGGCCCGTCCGGGTTTGGTGTGATGAGAGGGGAGTGGCCGGCCATTTCCGGTGTATTCTGCCACTGCTTGACCTCGGCTCTGAGCGACTCCAGCTCCTTCTGGAAGCGTGTTCCAAATACATCAATGTAATAGGTTGCTCCGTTGTAAACACTCCACGTGAAGACGATCATCAAGAAACCGGCCGACGCGTATCTGCTCGAAAACCAAATAGGACACGGGAGCATGGTCAACACCGCATATGAGTACTGGATCAGCATGAATGCCGCTTCTTGCAACGAGTCCGGGAGCGAAAGCACCAGCTTGCCGATCCAGCTTTTTGAGTACGACTTGCGCAGCCATGTAAAAGACGTGGGCCTGCCGGCCGCGATCTTCTCCCGCCGCCGGACGGTGATGAAGAAGTAGTAGGACAGTTGCCAGACTGCGTAGGGAATGGAGCTCCACGCTAACATGGACATCACATTTCCATAGGCAGTTGGTGAGCCGGCGGGAGAGTGTTGGATGGTCCATGCCGCGGGGAACCGGACGGATTTCATCTCTTCAGACCACAAGTGAACGATGCAGTGGAGAGTTGCGCAAGGCATGATGTGGATGAAGAGAGACGTGACCTTGTCGAAACTGTGGAAAACCAGCGAATTTCTCCACATGATGATGGCGACAGCATTGTTGCCAAAGGCCAGACAGTAGACGGACAGAAAGAGTCGTTTGGAACCGGGACAGACCCAGATGCTGAGCATCAGGAGAAAGTTGACAAAGTAGCAAAGGTCGGCGAGGAAGTAATGGTATCCTCGGCGATGATAAGTGAAGTAGCGGATGGGCATGAAGTAAAGAACTTGGACAGAATACCAGAGGTGGAAGTATTCAGGGTAGCCGCCCATGAGTAGTCCGCTGGCGAATATGTTCATGACGCCGCAGATGAAAGACACCTTCTCTCGCATGGTCACCACTCTGGTGTCGTTCCATTGCTTGCCGAGCTTGTCGACGCTGACGCGCATGCGCTTCCTGTATCTCTCCAGCTGTTCCTCAGCGGTGGGAACGCGACGCCTCCATTCCTCTACCATGCGCTCTCGCGCGTGCTGGCTCTTATTCCTGAAAGCGTCCCTCGACTTCCGAACTTTCTGCGTCTGGGCAGAGATGCCCTTTTGGAGTTTCTCGAGCTGCTGCGGCAGCGCGAAGTTATCGAGGAGGTCGAGCATGGTCAAGCGGTCGAGGGGTGGGAAGGGGTCCCAGTCTTCGTGATAAGAGCTGCTACCCGAGAAGGAAGGATTCCTTGAGAGCCTGGGGCTTCCCGGATTGGTAGGGCCCATGGTGGGCGTATGGAGGCCATCATGATCAGGCGGCGACGAGGCGATAGAGGACGAGTGCGCCTCAGTGTGATCAGGGGTGTATGCTGCGTCGCTGTCGGTATGCATATCGTCGCCCTTCGTACTGGGCATGTCCACCGATTTTGGCTCTGCCATCTTGGAGCGATATGCTTAGACGGCCGTTTGAATATCTACGGTGGGAAGCAAACAAGCAGATGATTTCGACTGGTCGGAGACCAGACTGTTCGAGGGGTAGGCAGGTTGGGTCGATGTAAGGGGCTGGGCCAGTCCCCAAGGTAGCTGGCCGACGTCGTAGCTTGGGCGGGAGGGTGACGGCCTACCTTAGGCCGTGCTTGGGGTTTGGCGGGGGGTGCAAGTGACACCACAAACCAAGGCGGGCTCGTGATGCAGGCGGGCGTGGAGTGGGAAAAAAATCTAGAACACGTTGAGTTGGGTCAGGGACTAACATGTGTTTACGGTTGACCGCTCCGAAGGCAGGACAGACGGTTATGTGTGTGTGTACTTGCCATGCATGCAAGCTGGAACGAGTTGTCGAGACAGGGATTCATTCTGATCTGGATGTCTCGGTAATACGTCACATGGTCGACGCTGCTATCGCATTTTACTCTACTTCAGGTACCTTTTCTGCGGAGAGAGCTCGCTGCTGACCCGTTCTGTATGGGTTGGCAAGTACCTTAGCGCCTTCGATACTCTAAGCATGCTCTCTGTCCTGCGAGTTGACGTGCCCGCCATACCTAGTATTACAAGTTACGCTGACAGCTTCGTCTAGCCCGTAATCCGTGCAGGTGTCGTTGGCCAAGCCTGTGGTTGGTTGGTTGTTGTTTTGTGGTACACGTTGAGCACCTGCTGAGGGGACCTGATGTGGGTGCGAAAACTGTTGCAGAGCGGGCTCAGGGACCTGACGTGGATCCAGTGTACGGACAGGCACCTTAGGTACACTCTAGGCACCTTAAATTCGTCGTAAACCAGACCGAGGGAGGTGCCTCGCTGACATAAGTAAGGACCCCTAATCCCCGCGCACCTTTTTATATAGAAAACCTGCATTTTAACGTATTAAAAACTTAGCTACTATATAAAAATAAACTATTTTAAAATTATACTTTTATAATATATATTATATTAAGAAAGTTTTAAGCCTACTTAATAAAGGGTTTTATAATAGGGGAAAAAGTAGTAAAAGCACCTTATTTATTGCTTAGTTTAGGAGCTTTATAGTATATATACCTAGAGGTCTGAAATAACTACTCACGCTAACCCTAACTTACTATATTATTATAGCTATTAACCTTATTAATAATAGCTTTATTACTAGTAAAGTTAACTATTTTACTTATATAACTTATATTATAAGTAAGATATATACTAAAGATAGCTTAATAAGGTTTTTAGCTATAGAAAAGCTTATCTTAGCTATATATATAAGATACTACTTATATTAAGCTTTAAGCTTATTTCTTACCCTGAATCTAAAGTTAATACTACTAAAGTAGATTACTTAAATTATTATACTTTTATATATATATTATTTTACTTAATTTATAAAGTCTTATATTATAGGGCTTTCTTTTAAGTATACCCTAAGGTATTAAGATTAATATTAACTATAAAATTAAACTTATAGTAATTAATAAAATAACGCTCTTTAGTATATAGAACTTTAGAAACTAAACAGCTATAGCTAAATTCTACTTTAAGGTCTTAGAAGCTAACTTTAGCTATAATAGTATAGTAGTTACTTACTATATTAGTAAACCCTTTTACTAAAAGTTATAAATATATTTATTACTAATCTTAATATTTATACTTACTTTAATAACGTCTTTAGTAAGGTAATATAGCTAATAAGTTAATTAAACTAACTATAATATTATAGGCGTTACTAATAAGTATAGATAATAATAGTATTATATCTCCTAAAAATATTATAATAGATATCTATTTTAAAGGGTATATATAGCGTAAGTAGTAAAAAAGACAGCTAAGCTTAATAATAGAATATATATATAAGAGTTATTAGATAGGTTAAAAAGTTAGAAAAAGTCTACTTCTATAGTAATTAAACCTACTTAAAGTTATAAAGTTATTATTAATATAACGTTAAAAGTGATAAGATTATAATAGTATACCTAAGTGTATATAAGGGAAATAGGGCTAAAGGATTATATAACTAATAAGCTATTAGCTAAAGGGAGAAGTTTAGGTTATTATAGTATAAGTTTTAAATAAAAGTTATAGTAGCTAGCTAGAGGCCTTATAGTATATATTATATAAAGTTTAAAATAAAAGTTTTATAAAGTTTTCTATAGTATTTATTAATATTATTATTAATATAATTATAATAAAAGTATACTTTTTAGTAAGTTATTAATAGTAAAAAACTTCTATTTAAGTATTTATACTTAATATAATATAAATTTAATATAAATAGTTATTAATAGTACTCTTTCTATATAACTTACTTTATATACTATTATATTAATAATTTCTATTTATAAAAGATTTAAATATTTTATATTTTATTTACTTAATTTAAATAAAGTCTTTAGAATATAAACTAAAATATTTTAAGTTTAGCTGCTTTAATTATATAATAGAGTAGCTAAATCTATTTAACTTACTTATTACTTAATTATATAAATATTTAGAAGTAAATATTTTCTTAAATTTTAAAACTTTAGTAACTTTTTATATACTAAATATAAAGTAAAGATTTATTTATAGTTTAAATAAGTAAAAATCTAGTTATAGTTACTTTATTATACTAACTAGGTTTATAGATATAAAGGTGGGCGGGGATGGGGGGTCCTTACTTAGTCGTTTGCTTGGAATCACGTGATCCAAGCGATGGCGCCCGCTTCGGAAAGTGGCTCGAGCTCTTTGCGCGCCCAATTTGGCAGCCTCAGTGTGGCCCGCAGCCCGCAGCCCGTCGCGTCCAGATAACCAGACGCGCGTGGGGAAATTCAGTCGGCCATCTGAATGAATATCGCCAGACGCAAGACACGCTTGCCTGCTAGAGTGCCTCCCGGAATGCGCCTGGCCAGCCAGAGGCCCCTGTCACTCAATTAACTCGATCCCGGCTTCACTTGTTGCCTCCCTGCCTGCAGTCGAGCCAAACTACACGATTGTCTTCCGATCTTCCTCTTCGATCCCTTACCCTTCCGCGCGCCGATTCGCTTTTGCGACGAGCCTCGACATCAACTCGCCTCATATCGTCGGGAGACTCAACACCGCCAGTCGCGATAGTCGCGATAATTATTCAGCAAGATGGGAAAGCTCATTCGCCTTGAGCTCTTCAGTATGCTTGCTCGCGTCTTAACCATTCCCATCCCGCGTGCGCGCTGACCCACTCGCCAGACTTCAAGTCCTACAAAGGCCATCATGTCCTGCTCTTCGGCGACTCCTACTTTACATCCATCATTGGACCCAATGGTTCTGGAAAATCCAATTCGTAAGTTCGCTTCTCGTCACGCTCCCACGAACCCGCCGACTGACGCGCTGCTACTGCCAGAATGGACGCGATATCCTTCGTCTTGGGCATTAAATCATCGCACCTACGATCGGCTCATTTGAAGGACCTTGTATATCGCGGTCGCGTTCTCAAGACGTCCAAAATCAACGACGACGGCTCCGCAGAGGCTAGTGGGCAGACGAATGGCTACGCCAACGGCAATGACGACGACCTGTCGCACAAAGCCTCCCGAACCGACCCGAAGACAGCTTGGGTGATGGCCGTCTATGAGGATGACGCTGGCGACGAACAAAGGTGGAAGCGCTCCATCACAAACCAGGGTTCCAGCGAGTACCGCATCAATGACCGTGTCGTCACCGCCCAGCAATATAATGAAGCCCTCGAGACTGAGAATATTCTCATCAAAGCCAGAAACTTCCTTGTCTTCCAGGGTGACGTCGAGGCCATCGCCGCCCAGTCTCCTCAAGATCTGACAAGGTTGATTGAGCAGATCTCTGGGAGCTTGGAGTACAAGGGCGAGTACGAAAGACTACAAACCGAGGCCGAGCAAGCCGCTGAAAACCAGAGTTTCCAGCTCCACCGGAGGCGTGGTATCAACTCCGAGATCAAACAGTATCAGGAGCAGAAGAGAGAGGCCGACAACTTTCAAAAGAAGACTGAGGAGAGAGATGAAGCCATCGTGAAACACGCCTTGTGGAAGCTCTACCACTTCCAGCGGGGCATGGATGAATCTACCGAGAAGATCCACGAGCATCAACAGAATCTACAAGAGTTCCAACGTAACGTCGAGTCCTTCAGACGAAAGCTAGAGGCCGCTCAGAAGGAGCAGCATGCGGCGTCCAAGGAAGCTCAGGGTGTGGAGAAGGCCATCAATGCGAAGAAGCGCGAGTTCGACGAGTTGGAACACAAGTTGATTCCCATCGATGCAAAGATCGAAGAGAGGACCCGTAACATCGAGCAGACCCGCTCGCGTATAGAGCCAGTTCGTAAGGACCGCGACAAGCAGGCTGGGCTCATCAAGGAAGATGAGAACAGACTCAAGACGCTTGAAAAAGCCCAACAGCACTTCGAGAAGCTGCATAAGGAGCGCATGAAGAAGACCGGCAAGGAGCTCAGCGATGCTGACCGCAAAGAATACAACAACCTACGAACTCAGGTCATATCAAGAACTGCTGCCAACCAAGCGAAGCTCGACAATCTGATTCGTCAACAAAAAACGGATGAGGTTACGGTCAATACTCTCAAGGGCAAGGTCGACACCATCTCTGCTGCTCTGGAGAAGTACGAAGGGGAGTTGGAAACCATTGGCGAACGCAAGTCGGCGACCGAGGCCAACATCAAAGCACTGTCCCAAGAGATCGACACCAAAAAGAAGCAGTATCACCAGATGCAGTCTGAACGTATAAGGACGAGTCAGAGACGCACCGAACTGGAGGAGAAGCTTGAGCAGGTCGCCAAGCAGCTCCGAGAGGCCGATGATGGCCGGCGACAGAATGACCGCGAAGCCAGGATGAGGGAAATGGTCAACAACCTGAAGCGGCTGTATCCTGGTGTGAAGGGCAGGGTTGGTGACTTGTGCAAGCCTAAACAGAAGAAATACGACGAGGCCGTTAGCACCGCACTTGGTCGGGACTACGAATCGGTCATCGTGGACACAGAGAGAACTGGCCATGACTGCGTCCAGTATCTCAAGGACCAGCGCTTCCCACCCATGACCTTTATCCCTCTTGACAATATCAAGGTCAACGCGGTCAACTCGGCCATCAAAGGCATCTCCGGAGCGCGCCTGACCATCGACACAATTGATTTTGAGCCTGCTTACGAGCGCGCCATGGCTTATGCATGCGGCAGCTCTGTGGTCTGCGATAGCGAAAAGATCGCCAAGCTCATCTCATATGAGAAGCGCATTCCCGTCAAGACCGTCACTCTGGACGGCCTGGTCATTCACAAGACGGGTATGATGACTGGTGGCCGTGGCCCGGAGCAGAAGGGCGGGAAGCGTCGCTTCGAAAGCACTGACCTTGAACCCCTCAAGAAGATGGCAGCCAAGTACAAGGAAGAGATCGAAAAGCTGCCAAAGTCTGGGCGACGCAGCCCTGCTGAGGAGTCCCTCCAGATTGAAATCCACAGCCTTGAGCCACGCCTCACGGCCGCCAAGGCCGAGCTTGCCCATCTTGAGAAGAACTACAACAGCAAGAAGAGAGAGGTAGATCACGAGAGTAAGCAGCTTGACGAGCTCGAACCCAAATACGAGGAGAAGAGACTCGAGCTCGAGGCAACCAAGCGTACTGTCAAGGAATTCTCCGACGCTATCGCCAAAGTGGAAGACGATGTGTTTTCTGGTTTCTGCAAGAGACTTGGCTTCAGCGACATTCGAGCCTATGAATCGGAGCACAGAGATTTGCAACGAGAAGCTGATGAGGAACGAACCAAGTTCGAGGTACAAAAGTCCAAGTACCAGAGTCAACTCAGCTGGACGCGCGACATGTACAACAATTTGGACGCAAGGCTGAAGAAACTGCAAGAGGGGTTGAAGGCGTCGGAACGAGACCTCCAGACCTATCAGCAGGAGAAGTCAGATATCGAGGATGCGAGCCATGAGGTATCTGACGAGCTCGACGCGCTGCGTGAGACCCTCGAAGAAAAGCGCGCTACGCTAGAGGCGAAGAGCCAGAAGGTCTCCCAGGCCAAGGCTGAGGTTCAGAAACGAAGCAAGGAGATTGACGCTCGACAGAAAGAAATTAACGCTCTCGAAACAGTAGTCCAGAAGAACAGTGCCGGCAAGTTCGCGTTGCTTAGGCGATGCAAGCTCGAGCAGATTCAGATCCCTTTACAAGAGGGCTCGCTCGACAATCTCCCAAACGAAGATAACCTGCTCCGGCAAGACGCCGATGCTATGGACGTGGACGAGGAGGATGACGAGGAGATGATGACCGCCGCTCTCGAGAACCACGGCATCGAGGTTGACTATGACAGCCTAGACGAAGAAATGAAATATGTACGAGTAACCCCGCCGTTTGTACTTTGTATGTTGCATTTGCTGATAATTCTCTAGTCGGACGATCCTAGCGTTGAGGAGCGATTGCAAGATAAGATTGCGTCAATCACTTCAGAACTCGAGAAGCTCAACCCCAACATGAGAGCCATTGAGAGGTTAGAGAGCGTCGAAACGAGATTGAAGAATACCGAAAAGGAGTTTGAGGATTCCAGAGCGGCACTCAAGGCAGCCCGCGACGCTTTCAACCATGTTAAAGCTCAGCGGTATGAGCTCTTCAACAAGGCATTCTCACACATCCAAGAGCAGATTTCGCACGTCTACAAGGACCTTACACGATCAGAAGCCTATCCCTTAGGAGGACAAGCGTACCTGGATATTGAAGAAGACACAGACACGCCGTATCTGTCTGGTATCAAGTATCATGCCATGCCCCCTCTGAAGCGATTCAGAGACATGGAGCACCTTTCTGGAGGCGAGAAAACGATGGCCGCCTTGGCTCTCTTGTTCGCCATTCACAGTTACCAGCCGAGCCCTTTCTTCGTGCTCGATGAAGTAGACGCGGCACTTGATAACGCGAACGTGGACAAGATCAAGAAATACATCCGTGAACATGCTGGGCCGGGCATGCAATTCATCGTGATCAGTCTCAAGACCGGTTTGTTCCAAGACAGCGAAAGCTTGGTCGGTGTTTATCGAGATCAAGAAGTCAACAGTTCAAGGACACTGACCCTAGATGTAAGTTGTGACTGGCAGGAACGTGCTAGAATGTGCTAAACAGAGGCTGACAATGTAACAGCTGCGCAAATATGCTTAGAGAGGGAGTTGGACGATGTGAAGGACGTAGATAACCGATGTACGTGGCAATGTTGGCACTCGGACTTGAGGTCGTGGGCTTTGCGCGCAGTTAAGAGCCACGATGCTACCAGCCCTGCGTGCTTGACATTTCACAAGATGGGTTTCGGGGCGGAGCAGGTGATTTGCACCCCAGATGATACCAGAGATGGTATTGCGGCGACGCTATTTTTGGCGAGCCTGCGATGGAGTTTTTTGGACTGTAATATGGCTGGTGGACTCTTCCATTCACGTTATTGATGAACTATTTTCCCCTTTGCGCCAATGATAACGCTCGATAACATCCTCTGTCCGGTGTATTCATCGACAGTTGATTCGATACTGTCGCACCTCTGACAAGCTCAGATGATCCTGGTACTTGAAGACATCATTTCTAGGCGAATTTTGACCTACACTATCTATCAGCTTCTCGAGCTCCTATTTGTTCTGATCTCGTCCGCCTTCGTTTTTGTTGTAGTCTGTCATCCTCCTCAATGACACCTTTCGCAATCCCCATTGTCGTCTATGTCATATCTTTAGTCGTCTAGATCACGACGCTGACTGCAGGGTTTAATAATCGTCTAGTCTTAAGTCGTCTCGTAATACGCCAAGGAATGCACAGTTTACCGACAAACACCACGACCGACTGAAGCGGGCGGGAGAACTCCATCGCAAGCCCATGGAGGAAGCACGCACTTTCCTTTAGGTACGTAGGTGCCTAAGGTAGGTAGGTGAGTTGAAGGGTAGCCCCACCTACGCTGCAGCTACCTTACCTTAAGGTACCTTCTTACAGCATCCAAGGGACCTACAGCTATTCTTAGCGCCATCAGTGCTTTCACCTCGGAGGCTTGCCTACTTCACCCTCGCCGAGTCTACAACAGCAAACCGCTCAGCAAGAACAACCGCACACCATGGCGCAGCCACTAGATCTCGCCAAGACGCTCGTCAAGTCGGTAATGCGCGCCTTCTACGAAACGCGCCACATCCTAATTATCGACGCGCTCATCATTCACTCAGCGTAGGCTCGATCTATGTTCCTTCCGCTGTTTGCGTCACTGACAGTAGGACATCACAGACTGCGAGACGACGACCTGGCCTACTTGATGGCGACGAACACAAAAGATCTCCACAAAGCCTGCGGGAAGCTTAGAGAGGATCGCTTCCTGGCTGTGTATGCTCGCAATCTTCCTCTTGTGGTATCCGGTTGAAGCTGACGCCGGGCGCACTTCAGATACACGAGGTTAGAATATCGCGAGGACCCCAAGAACCCCGAAGCGAAACCGCGGCCAGTTAACCGCACATATTACTACATCGACTACCGCCAGACCATTGATGCTATCAAGTGGCGTGTATACACAGTCGACAAGCAGATCCAGGGCACCACTGTCCCAGCAAGCGAGCGTAAGGAGTACTTTTGCGGACGCTGCAAGGCGGAGTGGACGCAGATGGAGGTTCTGGACAACGTTGGACCCGAGGGATTCGTCTGCCACCGGTGTGGTTCGCCCCTGACACACGACCTCGAGCGCAACTCCACTGGCCACGAGCAGTCGACACGGCTTAACAACCAGTTCAAGTTCATAACCGAGTTGTTACCGCGCATTGACGAGATGGTGGTTCCCGATAACACGTTCGATATCGCAATCAGCAAAGCCTTGCCAGTGGTACGAGACGCCAGTTACCAAACCGTCACAACTATACCGGTCTCCTCACTGCAACCAACAGCAGTCAAGGGCCTTGATAACGTCGGTCCCAAATCCATGTCAGTCAGTATCTCGACAACCGACGGCCCATCAGAGGCTGAGAAGGCGGCGGAGAAGGCGCGGAAGGAGAAGATTGCGCAGCAAAACGCACTTCCTTCGTGGATGTCCAACAGCACTGTCACGGGTGAATCATTCTCCGCTGACACGGGCCCGTTACCTATGGCCAAGGCTGAGGAGGTCGACAGTAAGGAAGCCTTGGCCAAGTCAGGCGATAATCAAGAGCATGCAGAACTAGACGACTATTTTGCTCGTCTCAAGGCCGAACAAGCTGCTGAAGCTGCGAGGGCTCTTGCGGAGGAGGGCTCGGACGATGACGAAGAGGAAGAAGAGGACGCTTTCGAAGATGTGACCCCAATGGGAAATAACACTCCAATCCCAAAGACGGAACCTGCTGCCGAAGCGGAGGAATTGCCAGCCAAGAGGGTGAAGGTAGAGATGCCAGATGATGGCGAGAGTGATGAAGACGTCGAATTCGAGGATGTTTAACGGCGCATGCACTTACTGTACTACTACCACTACTATTCAAAAGCCTCTTTGGGACTAAAATAATCATAAGCACACCATCGAAAAACAATTTGGGAAACGGTTCAAGTGAAGCATCCAATTTGCAGTGCGGCAGTGCGATTGAGCATTAG
>JABGLZ010000560.1:4620-30680 GCA_014705045.1 Colletotrichum theobromicola | reverse complement strand
CCCCCCCCCCCCCCCCCCCCCCCCCCCCCCCCCCCCCCCCCCCCCCCCCCCCCCCCCCCCCCCCCCCCCCCCCCCCCCCCCCCCCCCCCCCCGGGCGGTTTCAATTACCCACGGAGACCACCCTTGCGCAGCACGTCGCGCGGGCGACGTCTTCATTTACATAACCGAATTGCGGTGCAGCAAGTGTCTGGCAATTCGAATCCATATCAACTCAACCATTCCCGACTCCTCCGAGTCGACAATTTTGCTTGCTAGAGAGCGCTGGCAGCCTCAGGCAAAGGCTGGCTACAAGGATGGCTGCAGACCTCGGATTCCCACCTATTTTCCTCTTGCCCACGCACCTTGATGCCGATCGGCTTCATGAGCTCGAGGAGATGATCCCAAGCCTGACCTACGACATACAAGAAGCCGAGGTGATTCTTGGCAATATCTCAAAGAGGCAGAGAGCATTGTTCGAGTTACGGCAGAGAAAACTACAGACAGTGCCGTTGGAGATAGCCATCGAGTCGCAAACTCCAAGTTCTTCTCACAAGCGAAAGCGGGATGAAGGTTCGGGTGAAAGCGATTCCTCTGCGTGCACCGAGGATTGCCAGAAGATTGAACCAGCCGCTGGGCCAGGTCCACGGGCGCTCCTGGAGTCTCCCGACGATGGTATTGTTCGAGTAGTGAAGCTCAATTGGCTTACTGAGTCCCTTATCCAGGGCCGAGTCCTGCCGCTTCGTGACTTTGTCATTTACGAGGGCCACAAGTGTGTTACACGTACTACTCTGGTAGCAGTCAAAGACAGCGCCCTCCTAGCCTGTGCCGCTGCAGACAAGACATCCCTGGACCATCAGAATGCCTTACGTCCGTTGGGGGAAAACGCGTCAGGTTCAGCGAGTCAACGGACAACGGTGCCTTCGCTGCTTAGACAGACAACCTCAGAGCACGACTCGACCCTCACATTGCCGCCGATACCTGGTTATCTGAGGACGACGTACGCATGTCAGCGGGCAACATCTGCGGACCCCCCAAATGCAGCTTTCATTGAGGAAGTGAAAGCAATTCGGACAACACGGAAACTTATGGGTGATCAGATTGGCGTAAGAGCGTATTCTACCTCGATTGCGACATTATCCGCGTACCCATACCAGATAAGAAGCCCGCAAGGTCAGTGGCAACACAATACATAAGACACTGTGCCTGGCTCTCAACATTGAACAGAGGTCGCTAGGTTGCCCGGATGCGGTCATAAGATTGCCGAGCTGTGGCATGAATGGAAAGACGCAGGCAGGCTTCGGGAGGCGTCCGAAGCTCAAGTGGATACCAAATTATCGGTGTTACGGACGTTCTATGACATTTGGGGAGTTGGCGACGCCACAGCTCGAGACTTTTATAAGAAAGGCGGGTTATCAACATTTTCGGCATGAAACTATGCTGACCGACACTTAGGTTGGCGAAATTTGGACGACATCGTACAGTACGGCTGGGACGGCTTGTCACGCGTCCAGCAAATCGGTGTCAAATTCTACGAGGAGCTCAAGCTCAAGATTCCTCGTGCCGAAGTCGAGTCCATCGCCAGCACAATATTGAATCATGCGCGCGATTTCAGCCCTGGCTACCGGATGGTCATCGTGGGTGGGTACCGACGTGGGAAGCAAGCCAGCGGGGACGTGGATGTGATCATCAGTCACCCAGATGAGTCCGCCACCCTCAACTTCGTCGAGAGGCTTGTGGTGAGGCTTGAGAAGAGCGGGCAGATAACCCACACTCTCACGTTAAGCAACCACAACAGCGAACGCGGCCAGCGACCACTCAGTTGGAACGGGAACCAGGCGACCGGAGGTGGCTTTGATACATTGGACAAAGCGCTCGTGGTTTGGCAGGAGCCGGAAACGAGTGAACGAGGCAAGTCCAGCAACGTCGATTTCGCTAGCCAGAGGTCGCCGCATCGAAGGGTAGACATCATAATAAGCCCTTGGAAAACAGTTGGCTGTGCTGTTCTGGGATGGAGCGGGGACACGACGTTCCAGCGTGATCTACGACGCTACTGCAAGAAGCAGAGAGATTTGAAGTTTGACAGCAGTGGTATCCGCAGCCGCCTTGACGGTAGCTGGGTAGATTTGGAGGGGAACGGAAAAGCTCCGGACATGTTAACGGCAGAGCGGAGGGTGTTTGAGGGCCTGGGACTGGATTGGGTGCGTCCGGAGGATCGGTGCACGGGATGAAGAGACGATGCTTCAATTCTCGCAGAGTCCCATGTTCGTTATAAAATGGATGCAGTCGATGGAGATGGCAAGAGGGTTCGAGAAGACCATGCCCAAATGCTGAGATGGCACATCAAGCTAGGAACAGTTACCGCATTGGAGCCAATCCCGTCCCAAACCCCAGCTGCACATCAATGATGAAGCGGGGGTTAAAATGGCGTGCTGGTCGGGTCAGCACCTTATTGGAATGTGAAGCCACTCGCATGCCAGAGAGTCACATATAGGGCTGGAGACTGCGAATAGCTTCATTGCCGCTTCAACTTCTTCAGGACGCCATCCAATCTTTGGGGTGCTCTGCTAACAATTGGCGTCGTCTGACATCCGAGATTATTCATCGCCCACGCTCACAGACTAAAACTCCGCCGAATTCCGCAAGCCAAAGGTCGCGCAAGACAATCAGTCATCATCCGGGCCCAGCGTCAGCTCGTTCCAATAATGTTCATTGGTCAGATTTCAGTGAATCGGTGGTCGGGCGTGAAGTGTGGCCGTCTCCATTGGCAGTCCGTCGCTAGATTGTGGATAGACTCACCGTCGCAACGGGAGTGGGCATAGCGCAGTGTACCTATTTCGTCCAGGGACCAACTGAACGGGAGTGGACATTGAATAAGCTGTGTGTCTTGGCGAGCGGAGAATCGGGGCGGACAAGAGCCCAGACACCTGGCGTCTCGAGCTGCCTACCTTGGTCTCCATCGTTGCTTGGCTTACCTTAGTTTGCTCTCAGAGCTGGCGTCGTCGTCCTTCCTCCTCCTTCTCCTACTCCTCCCCTCAATTAAGTTTATAAACAGACAACTTCCATCACTCTACTTACTTTACTCTACCCTGCTCAATTAACCTCTCGGACGCAGCGGAACAGAGTGTTCTGCGATCTATAATCATCAATTCACCACCACGTTGCCGAACATCCGCACCACTCCTAGCCGCAATGCCCATGACGCTGCAGGTCCCCGATGAGTACGGGTATGTCATGTTCTCCGTCTACCTAGAGCTTCTTTGCCCACTCCTTGCACCTTGGACTACGATGCCATGCCAACCTAACGCATAAACCTCTATAGCTACGTCCTTCTTGTTGCTGCCTCAACTTTCTTCATCAACACCACGCATGTTCTTCTGACGAGCAAGTTCCGCAAGGCCAGCGGTCTTGTCTACCCGGTGCCTTACGCCTCCAATGAGGCTGCCGACAAGGACCGCAAGGCATATATGTTTAACTGCGGTACGTCTGCACTCCCTCGGGGCGCCCCTCAGACCCCTTCCTCGCAGACCCTGCAAGGCCAGGTACTGATGAGCACCGCAGCTCAACGCGCCCACGCCAACTTCACCGAGAACCAACCCTCGTTCCTCGGCGCTTTGCTTATTTCCGGTCTCCGCTTCCCCGTTGCCAGCGCTGCCGTCGGAGCAGGCTGGGCCCTTTCCCGACTAATTTACGCTTTTGGCTACACGAGCGCTGCTGGCCCTGCAGGCCGCGTTCGGTGAGTGCTTCTTCGTATTGTTCAGACTAAGAGATTGCCCCAACTGACTGGACAACAGTGGTTCGATTGGGTCGTTCCTCACCGATACCACCCTTAAGTTTATGGCTCTTTACACTTCTGTTGCCATGATAATGAACTGGTAACTCAATTTATGGTCAGCCAGCACCGATCCTATTGATCCTGTAACTATAGACGCTGTGAAACAGTGTTGTAGGACGTTGCGCGCCTGTATCAGAAATACATGTACGAGTCTTCCGCCTACCGAAAAAAAGGAAAATAAGAAAAGACAAGAAAGGGAGAACGGGAGAGGGTGCTCGCGTATTGCTACGTGCTTGACATGAACGTCTCGTGCCATCTACTGTAAAACCGTCTTTTGCCGTAACGCCAGTCGTACGCACTTCGTCACCAGGGAGAAATCTTCACCCAGTCTTATGCATCAAGTCCACCCCTTTCATCCTCACTTTCGTGCGCCTTCGAATTGGTGATGAGCCTTCATTGCTAGCAAGCGGTCATGTTCATCTCCTCCGCCTCATCCGTCTAAGCTCGACGCCACGGTCCGAGTCTTCGTCCGCCGGATGTACGGCTTCGGTCGACTTCTCGATGCCGTTATTCCCTAGCAAATAGTCCCCAAAGTACTTCATGGCATTGAAGATCTCCTCGCCGACGGGCACAATGTTTTCCTTGGGAAGTAGGAAGCCATAGCTGCCTGTGTCACGGAGCTTGATCTGGTAGCTGTAGTGCGCGTGCAGCTCGTGATAGAACCAGTCAATGGCCGATCCCCCGCCAGTCTCGATGCGCCGTGAATTGCTGTCACCGCCTCGAGTGGCTACGGCGCCTTCACAGGCAGAAGTGACCGAGTATTGTTCACCGTTGGAAAGACGAATGGCCTTGGCGAGTCCGGTCGCGAGTTCTTCGAGGTTCTCGACGTTGGGTGGATCCACGTCGCAGGAATAAGCGAATGGGAAGAGGATCTGTTGAGAGTACGAGTGCAGATCGATCAGCCCCACGAATTCAGCCTTCTCCAGAGACTGGCTCTTCGCCCATTTTGCAAGTGCAATAGCCTCAGTCGCCTCCCAGGGTTCGGTGCCGCCATAACTCTCGGAGCAAGGGTCGTTCTCAGAATCCAAACCGCTCCATTCAAAACCAAATGCATGATCGAGGTCAAATCCACGGCACCACTGCATACCCGTCTGTTGTCGCGACTTGCGCCAGAGGCGGTCGACTTGCCAGGTGTACTCGACGCCGTCGGGGTTAACCGCAGGAACGAATACGAAGTCAAAGTGCTCGAGCAGCTTGGTGATCATGGGCTCCTTGCCAAAGGACGTGATGAATGACCACGCGACGTAATTTGTTGTGGTTGTAGATATCCACTCGCGTGCGTGCATGCCTCCAGTGACAACGACCGTCCTCCTCTTGCCGCCAGCTGTTTCAGGTGTTTTGACTCCGACCTTAAGGGCAGGAATGTCGCGACCTTCGAAGGACTGCCCGATGCTAATCATCTCAGTAATGGAGGGAAACATGGCTTCCATCAGGCGCATCCATGGCACAATGACCTAGACTAGATTAGTTCGATGGCATTGAAAGGCAGATGAAGTCGGCGCCGTCACGTACAGAGAGAGGCTGATACTCTTGGAAGAAGACGTTATCCCCCTCATGATGGGACAATTGAACAGACGTCCGGCGATCTTCGAGGCGTTGGATTTGGGCGGGAGCCGCGACGGCCGGATAGGTGTCGTAGACGGACGCAGCCAGATCTGGTATCAATGTGGAATATGAGGACCTCAGGGACGAGGGTAGCAGACCCAAGAGGGAGGCAATGTCGGCATTGCGGATGCGGATATCAACATAGTCGTGGTTGAATGCCCAAATATCGAGAAATAGGCGCGCGGCAGCCTCGGAAAAGACGGTCTCCTCCTCGGGGGTACTCAGATTGAATCGCAGGACGACCTGGTCATTGTATTTGGTCCGAAGACTGGCTTTGCCTTTGTGCGCAGCAGGACGGGCGGTCGCCCTGGCCGGGGCGGGCCCGAATACGAATTCAATTGCACCGTCACGTAGCCAAGTCAAAAATGGGAAGACTCGAGAGGTCGGGGCATTGTGATCGTTATGATGAGGATGGATGCGGGCGGCATTGGCGGAGGGAGCCAGGAGCGTTAGACTGGCAACCGACAGTAGTAGTTGGGGACGCATGTTGCAGGCTCGGCGTAATTGTTGTCGCTGTCGTCGCCAGCGTCGTTGTCGGCGCGGTCTCGTCGCGGTCTCGTCAGGTAGATGATGCAGAAACGGCAAGCATGCGAGGGAGGCTTGGTTGGTAATGGCAGAGGTCACTTAGAGGCGCAGAGGAGAGATTGCGACAGGTTCTGCAGCATGACATCCCCCCCCTCGAGTCGGAGAGCAGGGAAGCAACCTTGCGCAGGCAGCCGCTTACCTTACCTGTGCCTTCCCTAGGTCCCCTCTCCTGTTTCCCCCTCACCGATATCCCGTGTCCTTCTCCTTCACCAAGTTAGTGGCTATTGCAACTGTTGGGGTAACCTAAGAGCATCATCCCGACCAAAAGCCGACTGAGACGAAAGTGTTGTCTAAATCATGCAAAATTTTCGCTCTCTCGATTGATTCCCCCACTCCCCCCCTCCCTCTGTAGCTAAATGCATCTTGCAGCGGAAGAAGACGCTGACGAGAGGCAAGCATGGTCAGGTGTCTTGAAACAGAAATTACACGTTGACGCAGAGACCTGAAGGGTATCCTGTCGCTTGCAACGGCCGGGGTGCTCATTTTACAAATGCCAGTCCCGGGTAATTGACACTGGAGATCTGCAGCGATCATGGCAACTGTGGCAGACGTCGACTTTACTATGGTATCTGTACTCTAGGGACAACACAAGATTTGGGGGCCTAGAATGGTGTGCCGCACTGTCCTTGGTCGCTTCGTACTATGTACGCGCATGTTGTTCGGGTCTAAACCACAATACTGGAGCACGCCACAGGCACAACCTCGACCACAACCCCTGAGACGGAACATAACTACTACCCAAGTGCTGCGGTACGAGGTATTCTACGACTGGGCTGTCAAAATCACGGTCGCTTTCGGTGGGCTAGGCTGGGCTGGGCTGGGCTGAGCTGGGTTGGGCAGGAGACGCACGTAACGTATCCGACTTTGAAGGTAAAATATTGGCGGGGCCGGGCTGTCAGAGGAACAACACAATTACAATGATAAATCCTGGGCCGTCACTGGGCCTGACCCTGCTGCCCGCCCGGCTGCCATGCCGCCCACTGACGTCGAGGTTCTCCATGCAGTAAGTAGCCCAGCAAGAGCCGCCAATGCCAATCCGGTGGCCGTCCTTAGGTGCTCTACCAGGTGCTCTGCGCATGGAGGTACGAATGGTGCCGGCGGACCACATCAGCCCCGGCGGAAAACCCATCCTGGGTCCTTGCGCTACCTAGGTAAGTTCCTTACAATGTACCTACCTACCGATGCCAAGGTACCACCTACCTACCTGGGTATGTAGAAGGAAGGAAGGTAAGGTATGGTAGAAAGTATTTCCCACTTTACCTTGTAGGTACCGCAGTGAGGTACGGGGAGACTGAGGTTCAGTGCAATGAGCCAGCACCGGTGCTTACCTGTGTCTGGCTCTGGACCATGCGACAACGCGACACCATCTCCAATCGAATTCCCCCTGTTTTTCGCTCTATTCGTCCATCACCATCTCTTCTTGTAAGGTGCTTTGCCTCGCCTTACCTTGCGGTCAACACTGTGCCTACGGACACCTGACCCTGCGTTCCCATCATAAGGTAACGACACACACGAGCCACGAGCATTTCCCTTCCCTTCCTTCCCTGGACGTCGTCCGTTTCTCCCCACCTCACTCTCCCATTCGTCCTTTCGCCCTCCCTTATTTGGTCCCCTGCACTCGCACCGCATTACGTTGCCTCGTTCCAAGCCGGAGGATGCCCAGGCGTCCTGTCTTCTGCGTTGCACTGCGGCTGGCTTAATACCCTTTCCCTACCTTACCTTACCTTACCTCAACTCAACTCAACTCATCGTACCTACCTTACCTCACTTGCCTGTCTTACCGACTACCTAACTTGGACCTCACCTCATCTCGCTGACTGCCCGTCAGCTTCTCTCCCGTACCTCACTTGCTCTTCCTTTCCCGTCATCACCATCACGACACTGACTTCCAATGTGGCCTGCCTCCCTGTTCCGCTCTCCGCTGTGTTGATGGCCTAGTGCCCGGATCCAACGGCTTCCCTTCTCCTGGCTGCCGTCGTCATCCTCCCACTTTGACGCTTTATCCCTGGCAAACAATGACCCATCGCCGTCATGCCTTTTCTACGCCGTCGCGGCAACATGGTCAGCGAGACCGACATGAGGCGCCATACCATTCTTGATGCCGATGCGCCTCAGCTACCGCCGCTCCCGCAACATTTCCCTCCCCAGCAGCCTCAGCAGCCTCAGCAGCAGCAGCAACAACAACAACCACAACAAGAACAACAAGAACAAGAACAACAACAACAACAGCAGCAGCAGCAGCAACATCCTCAACAACCGCCGCTTCCCCTACCGCAATACCCACCGCAAGAAGTCCCTCGAGTCTCTGTTTCTGCCTCTATAAGCGAGATCCCTTCTACATCGCTAGCTGTCCCCGCGCAAACCGACGACGATATTGATACCTCAGCGCGGCACGATCCTGACGACCCAGACGTCCGACCAGATACTCCTCCAATTCAGAATGAGACACCTAGGCATCGTCGTTTTTCTATCTTGAGGTTTCGCAACGCCTCCGACTCCCAGCTATCATTAAGGGCCAAGCAGCAGGCTGAAAAGCCTCCCCCTGTCCCTCGGCGTGTGTCCTGTCCAACCCCTTCGCGACACCAAAGCGCGCCTGGCCCTGTTCATTTTGCTAACCTTCCACTCCAGCCCCTGAGATCATCACGACCGCGCCCACTGTCGATTTCCAGGTACCTCAAAAGAAGCAGTCTCGAATGCGACTCGCCGACCGATTTCGAAGATCTGGCGAGCTTCCCAGAAACAGCGAGGATGGGGGCAACCGGGCCATGACGTGGAAGTCATCTAGAAGGAAAACGGGCCTGGAAGAACTTGCTTCTAGGAATCGACCTACTCTCGTCACGTTCGAGGAACCCGGTCGCCCTTCTTCGTCCAGGGCGCCCATCAACGGAGACCAGCACGACGGCATCGCCTTGTCACTGCCCGGTAATCGAGCTTCCGAATCGTCGCGATCAGACGCGAGCTTCGGGGAACAACTATACCCCATAACCACCACAGGCACTGCAAGCACCGCAGCCAACTCCCCTCCAGTGCCGTCGAGCACTAGCTTCTTTCGCCTGGGTCGAAGGAAACCCAAAACACCATCACCTATGTTCGATTTGTCACATCTGCCCCAAAAGGGGAAACCCGCCAATGGCACAGACAATGGGGGAGTGTCCTCATCTTCATTAGGCGCAGCTCAGCCAGCCATGTCGTCCACGTCCAGAGAGGGCACTCCGCGACCTCATCACGGCTCGCGACCTCCATCCAGCTATAGTACACGCGCCGACTCTTTGTCGTCCTCTGCCCCTGATCAACAGCCACCCAAGCCGAACCCCTCACCAGCAACTGCCCTGTTTCGTCCCGGCTCGACTCACTCCGGTCAGTCATCACCGACCCGAGCCCGTTTGCAACGCCGAGGAAGATCTTCGACCATGAGCTCTTTGGGCAGGGATTCAATGGAGGGGCATCTCGATCCAGGAACAAGTCGAACATCCACCTCCATTGGGCGCAAGAGCTTCGGCGATCTCTTTGGCCTTAACAGGCTGCGACAGAACTCTGACTTGGGCCAAAGAGCAGGCACACTGACGCCTGCAACGCCTGGCTCTAACACATCCAAGAACAATTCACTCCAGATTGCGCGGGAGCCGATTGCATTACCTGAGAAGCTTGAGGACGAAACGCCCGCGAAATATCTGGCCAGGATAGAAGAGATTCTCAGTAGAGGAGTGATCGCCAGTGCGTTATCTAAGGGAAGTGATCCTTTTGCAGCAGCCGTGTTGCGCAGTTACATGCGCCGGTTTAGTTTCTTTGGTGACCCGATGGACATGGCGATCCGGAAATTACTCATGGAAGCCGAACTGCCCAAAGAGACCCAGCAGATCGACAGGTGTTTGCAGGCGTTTGCGAACCGCTATCACGAATGCAATCCGGGCATTTATGCGTCCCCCGATCAGGCCTACTTCGTCGCGTTTTCGCTTCTCATTCTGCATACGGATGTATTCAACAAGAACAACAAGCACAAGATGCAACAACCTGATTATTTGAAGAATACGCAAGGCGAGGGTGTTTCGGACCCGATCCTTCGATGCTTTTACGACAACATCACTTATACCCCGTTTATACACGTTGAGGATGATTTGGAACTCAATGGTGATCGACTTATGGCGAACAGAGCCAAGAGAAAAACGCTCTTTCCTGGAGGCACGCCCGACGCGGCCCCGAAACGGTCCACCCGTGAACCCCTTGATCCGTATACGCTGATCATAGACGGTAAGCTGGATATCCTGAGGCCGAGTCTGAAAGATGTAATGGAGCTCGAGGACCACTACGACTACTTGGGAACGGCAAAAGATCTCAACGTTAGAGAGCTTCAGCGGACATTCTTTCGAACTGGTGTTTTGCAAATTGTGTCCGCCAGGTCACGGCCAGATGCCTTCCGCGACGAGAAGAGCGCCACCAACCCGGCCGAAGCGGCACAGGGCGTAGTCGATATCAAAATTACAAAAGTCGGTCTTCTGTGGCGAAAGGATGCCAAGAAGAAAAAAACCAGATCCCCCTGGCAGGAATGGGGGGCCATTCTTACGGGCGCTCAACTTTATTTCTTTCGCAACACCACGTGGATCAAGAACCTGATGCACCAGTACGAGTCACATGTTAAACAGGGCTTCTACGGCGAACCAATCACGTTCAAACCGCCATTACCGGAATTCAAGCCCGACGGATATCTACCGACGAAGGAAGCCGTTGCGCTCGTAGATTCCACGTATAAGAAGCACAAGAACGCCTTCAAGTACTCCCGGCCTGGAGCCTTCGTTGAGGAGGTTCTTCTTGCTGACAATGAAGAGGAGATGAACGACTGGCTTGCCAAATTGAATTATGCGGCCGCCTTCACGACATCTGGCGTCCGCATGCGAGGCGTAGTAGGCGGCAATTACGAAGGACAGAGTCGGAGGGGAATCAGGAGACTTGGGAGTTCGGCCTCGGCGCAAGTTATTCAGACTCCCACCGGCGAGGTCAGCATCGTTCGCGGTAAAATTGATCACCAGGAGGCGGAGTCTATCCAGGCTCAGCGACGGCAGACCATGATGGACGCTGTCGCTAAAGCAGACGAAGAAATCGCCATCAAAGAGCAAGAATTGGAGATCCACCTGAGAAACGCTCGTCATCTCCAGATCCTCTCACCCATCCAAGCCAAGACGAGGGATCAGGTTCTTTCGGCTGCTGCTCACATGGATGTCAAGATCAAGTGGATTCGCATGGACATGTGGAAGTCCAGATGTCATCGAGACGTCTTGTTGAAAGACATGGCCGAGGAGCAGCGACTCCAAGGTTTGGTGCCTACGAAGTCGCAAAACGACCATGAGATCCGCGAAGCATCACCGTCCCGAGAAAGACCATCCATGCTCGAGGCAGGATCAGCGACAAGTGTAGGACGCCGACGCCGGAGGTCATCGGCAGCAATCTCCGTGGTTCAAGGGCCTGCGAAGACGGCGCAAGGGGATCCAGAATCGCCGACAAATGATGCTTACCAGACACCGCCGACAAGCGCCACTTTCAACCCTCACAAACACCAGAACTCATGGGACTCTAAGGTCTCTAAGTCCCAAGAGCCAGTCTACCGGAAACGACCCTGCTCCAGTTGTAGTCAATCCTCTGGTGAGCCGACGTTCTACAGCCCGCAACAGCATCCAACCCCCAAGAGAGGAAAGGATGAGGAAACATCTGTGACTGAGGAACATCACGACGATGTGGATGCGAATGAACGTGTGCTCCTTGAGCGAGCAGGCTTGCTCGGATTAGAGTCCCGTGGCAATCTGCCAGAAAGAAAGCGAACCGGATCACTCTCTGAAGCTGGAGATGCGTCCGAGTTGCGTGATACTCCAGGGTCTATTGACAAGCAAGATAGGACAAAGATCCGGCGAAGCTTGCAACGCACGCTTAGGGAGAGCGCTGGCCACCTTTCGCACCACCGGAGCAGGAAGGGGAAAGAGGTCATCACTGCGAGCGCTTCAGAAGACGCTGGTCGCGAAGACGTGCTTAGCAGAGGCACTGGGAGTTTTGTGGTTCACGGCAAGAAGGCGTCCGTCATCAATTTCGGTTCTGAATTGCAACAAATGACTCCTGAAGAGCGCCTGAGGCAGCGGAAGCAGGGTCAGCGAGACGAGCCTGCTTCCCCTGCCAGCGTCGAGGAAGATTTCCACGACGCACTGAATAATTCATTACTTCCCAAGGAGCGGAGAGAGTCGGGCGCAAGCGCCAGCACGGCAACGGCAAGGAGCTTTCGTGAACTTCACCGAAAGTATTCTTCAGCGCACGCTTCCCGGTCGCCGGCCTTCAGGGGTCAACTCTCGGTACCGTCGGATGGTGAGAGTGAAGCTGCAGTCAGCTTTTCCGAAGGACGCAGGACACCACTGCCCCCAATTGAAAACGAGTCAGGAGATGAAGAGAGAGACGCTGTTGCAGCGAGTTCGGCTATAACAAGCCCTATTGTGGCAAGTCCGCAGCCCATACGTGCAGCCTTCTTATCTCCTATCGAGCCGACGACATCTCATGGACAGGAGAAAGGCGAAGAAGAGAAGAGCGATGAGATGCAGCGACTACCCAGTCCTCCGATCCAGGCGGTTAAGGCCTAGTCGATAAAGTCACAGCCGCTCTTTGGGGGAATTGCCCACTTCGGCCGAGTGCATCTACGTATGCGTGTTGAGCAGTCACGCCGAACGCCGAAGCTCGCTTGATAACTCTCAAACGTCAGAGAGCGTCGACACGGCGATAGATGTTGAGTCCGTTCTGAAGGAATGGAGATGAGGAACCCTTACTACATCAGGCGCTGGTGGGTAAACACCCCCGGCGTCATTCTTTATTTTTCTTGACAGCAAAAAGGAGGTGTTTGTGGTCGATCTAATGGCAGATGTGTACATATGTGTGGGCTCATGGCTAAGCGGGAATGGACACGGGACTTTGGGCATAGCATTGTGAGGCGACAGGGGTCAACAAAAGGACGGCCGACATGGCTGTGGTGTAGAGTAGAGCACAGCGGTCGAAGGGCTTACGGAAAGATCTGTTGCACAGCGAATCAACTTTTTTTTCTTGTTACTCGGACGTCATTTTAATCGAAGACAGCAAAATGCATAGATTACATTTTGATCTGGCGCGCGGGTCCTGGAATTCACACCTGCGTCCTGCGAGCCCTTTATTTCTTGCCCTTCTTCTTTTTCTTGTTTGACGATGTTGGCGCCTTCTCGACCTTGACAGATCCGGCGCCGCCTGCAAGTTCCAGTGTCTCGACTTCCTTTGCCAAACCACCTTGCGTGGATTCGTTTGCTTTCTTCTTGCCCTTCTTGCCCTTGGGCCTGTAGGAGGAGCGGTCGCGGAGGGGCAGCCATCGCTCAGGGTCCATTTTCTTTCCCTCTTCATAGTTCTTGGGCAACTTTCTTCTGCGCTTCTTTCTGGCGGCTGCTTCGGTTGGCTGAGCCTCCATTCTCCGCTTCGTAGCCTGATTAGCTGGCGTCGCGAGTGTAACGATGCCTTCGCTAACCAACTGGCTAGCGTTCACACCTTGGATGAGACACTCGACGGGAGGGAGATTCGTCAGGTATGGCTTGGCCCTAGATGCGTCTGACGTGGCGAACGATGCCACCAGTCCAGCAGCTGCAACGTGGTCCGCATTGGCGCTCGGCTTCTCGCAAAGCTTCTCGAATGCAGCACCCGCGGCAGCGAGATCAACAGGATCGGACGACTTGAGCAACTCGGAGCCGGCTCCACGGAGCAGCGATTCGGCGTGGCGACCATTCCGCTTCTCCCAAAACGAGGAGGCCTTGGCCAACTCTGTGCGTATACCGGTTTGTCGTCCTTGCTGTCTGTAAAGGGAGACCACTAGGGCGACCAGACCTGGGGAGAAACGAACATCCTGCGTTCCCTGCCTTTCCAAATTCTGCAGGAATGTCTCGAGAATAGACAGTGCCGCACCAGTATTGTTTGCAGCGAGATAGAGCTGGATGATTGTGAGAACCAACCCGATATCCGAGGGGCGTTTATCGAGTAGAGAAACAACGTGCTTGACGTCTACACTCTTGGATGGGCCTAGAGCGTGGGCCGTAGCGTTGATGGCAGAGAGGACGTTTGTGTTGGCGGAGACCGTGGTCGTGGCCTCGGCCAAGGCTTTAGAAGTGCCCCGGTAGACGCCGGCCAGCTTTTGTGTCTGGATGCCCAAAACATACTGGTTCTGCTTCAGTCGGCTCTCTTGGTACTTGAAAAGTTTCGCCTGCTGTCTCACAGCAGTTGCCACCTCGCCTTCACGCTGGGCGAGGTAAGGGTTCTTGACTCCTGTCGCGAGAGCCGACTTGTTATTCTGGTTAATCAGCTTAGACTCGGCGTCCCAACTACTGCACACATATTAGTGAGGTCGGAATCCGAACAGCTGGGCGAGACTTACTCCGAAACAGACAGACGGTTCTGAGCATCAAGTGCCTCCTCAACCTTGCCTAATCTGGAATATACATAGACCTGCTGAACCATGATTGGGACCATCTCGGCTTGTTTGTCGACCTCAGAAAGATCCTCGGACTCGTCACACAAGCGCAGCGAGCGCTGGAGCAGGGTCGATGCCTCGGACAACTCTCCGCGAGCAATGCAGCCGCAGGCGCTGTTGTATGCGAGCTCAAAGGTATCTACATCTGCCGTAAGGGAGGCCGGCGCGCCCTCGTCACTCAGGTCGTGCACGGCTTTCCACTCCAGTTGAGCAGCCGAGGCCAATAGGTTGATATTGAGGTCGTTCTCCTCGTCTTGAGGATCATCGAGCAGACCTTTGTAGAGATCGAGTGCGTCTTTGAAGTCCTCAGCGCGGTAAGCGACTTGGGCAGCAACGTGCCGAAAACTGCGCTGCGGTCTCGAGTTTGCGATCTCTCGAGCCGCCTCAAGTTGTCCGGTCTTGTACAGAGCGTAAGCCTCCTCGAGCATACACGCATCCTGAAGCTTGTCACCACCATCGACTATGGCGCGAAGGGCGTCGTCGAAGCGATCGAGTTTGAGCAGGGCGATGACACGGGTGCGGTGGGCAGTCAGGTCGGTCTTGGAGTCTTTTATCGAAGCGTTTGCGGCTTTGAGGACCTCCTCATGGTCTTGTATGGAGGCTGCGCGCAGCAAGGCAGTGAGGTTGACAGCGGGGTCTGAAGGAGCCATCGTAAAGGGTGGGACGTGTGGTTTTGCTGCAGTTGGGCCAGTCCAACATGTTCAGTCGATTGGAGGTCACAAGCAAAGAATAGGCTTGGACTTGCGCCTTGCGAAGAGGGGATGTGAGCAGCCAAGATGATGTAGGGACTGCAGGTGCCTCTGGTGGTGGTTTCGGCGTTGCGGGTGTCGCCGGCGTCTTGACCAGACATCCAGTCAGACAGGAAAGCCGTGCTGTCCAGCTCAGGATTGATTTGTGGATACCTAGGTAGTGGGGCATAGCCAGTGACGTCCAACGGAGACTCGTGCCTTGTAATACTTCTAGTCCGCCACGGAAATACCGCGTGTAAGTACACCACACTCACGTACCTACTGAACGAGTTCGTTTTGCGATAACCTTGCCTTGCATGCCCGATATTTGACGCTGGTCGTAGCACGCTCTAATTTTTAAATTTTTTTTTTTTTGAAATGCTCGAGACTCCGTCATTTAGCTACAGCATCACAATATGTACTTTTCGGGGCGTCATCTGAATCATCGTCATGCATTGCATACAGTTCGTAAAATCTCAATGTCATCATGGATTGTAATCAGCATCCTCTTTGCATTTCGCCTTCCAGCGCGCGCTTCCCCGCGCATGTTTTCCTCGGCCATATTCATTAACTGGCACCCAAGCCACCCAAGCCGCTTCATCCGTTCTCATGATAAATCAGCCGTTGGCTGGCAGTTCACCATCCTCCTCCAAACAATCCCCACAACCTCTTCTTTCTGGGCTCGGGGTGGTACGGCCTCAGGGGATAAGTTGGAGGTATAGTGTACTCGTCTGTGCCGACCGAGTCGTCTGACTGCCTTCGACGTAGCTTCCTAAGGCCAACCTCCCCCAGTTTCGTGCTTCCTGACGACATGGTGGCCACTGAGACGCGCTTGCCCGGGTTGTTATGAGAGGCAGCAACCGGGCTCATAGTCAGAGCAGGCAGCGGTGCTCGATCCTCAAGCTTCCCCGGTCGGTTGACTTTGCCATCGGTAGACCTCCTATGCTTCGGCTGGTGAATTCTCGAGTAGCGCTTGCTCTTCTTGCTCGAGCCCGAGCTAGACTTCGAGTTGACCGACGTACTGCGGAGCCGTCTTGATAGATCGTTGATAGTTTCAATGGCATCCAACCGCGACGAGTTGGATAGCGACCTTAGCGATCGATAGTCGATGGCTGGGCTCTGGGTTCTTGTCATAACCCGCAGCAGGCGCGTCATTGCCGAAGTCAGGCGTTTGATGACCCTCTTGAGTGAAGAGCGTGCCGCAGCTATGGCAGATGTTGGTAAGCATATGGGACGTCTGCAATTAGTCGGTACATGCGTACCATCACCTTTCTCTAGGTGGCTGCCATTGAGGGAGAGGCGCGACGAGTAGACTCGCCGCACCTCGGATTGGTCGGAACGGACGCGTCTTCGGAGTTGTCGTGGTTGACTATTTCGCTCCGATCCTTTTAGGCCTCCCAGAAGGGACAAGCACTTGGAGTACGTCTCCAGCAGGGCGTTGACTTTGTCACCGAACCCGCCCATTGATCCAGAAAGCAGAGCCTCGATGGAACGAGATCGTGTGGTGAGCGTGCGCATCTCCGACCGTTGGCCTTCCCCCTCCCCGCCTTACGTACAAGGCCGGGCCAGCCTACCCAAGGACAAAACTGGTAATGCAATCAATCCAACCTCCAGCGATGGTGTGGGACAGCAACGGGGGCAGCTGCGCAATCTGGTTGGTTGAGTAACCGCCGCGATGATCCATTCTAGCCCTGCAGGCCTTTACCAACAATGTATCAGTAATTCACAAGATGTCTGAGCTGTTGATGATTTTTCTCGACATCAAAAGTTAGTCGCAGCTGATGTCTCGATGATTGGGTATGATCTGATTTCTTAGAGCTTCTAGATCTTTATGGTGCAGCCTGCAGCCTGCCCGCGGTCTACCCTTTGTTTGCTTACCTGGGCCATTAGTAGTGGAGAGAAATCCCTTTCTACAGGAAGGGAAGAATCACGCTTGCTCCTTCTTTCATTCTTCTCTATACAAGCCATGACTCCACTGAGCATGATCGCCCATCTCGTTTTCGCTGAGGCTCAAGGTCGGCACAGTGGTCGGCCACACCTTAGGACTTGCAGAATGCAGATTAGGAATAGAAAAGGTTGGCATTCTTTGTCGGGAACACGTGTAAATGGGCCAGCCACACGTGGGCGGCCTCGATCAGCGGTGAGTTGAGTCAAATGCAGATATTCTTTCTGGTCGATAAGGCAGGCCGAGCCATTTTGCCAGAGGCGGACATTGTACGCCAGGTCTGGACAGGGGTTTGTTCAAGCAGTCGAATGAGGGCAGGTCGCAACGCAAATTCGCCCGCGACCGCGCCCGCGCCGAGAGTTGAAGCGTCGGGATCGGATGGCGTTCCCGCAAGGAAAAGGATCGCAATCTTGGGCACCGGTCCAATGGACTACCATGAGGCGCTCGCCGAGTATTGCCTCTGACAAGAAAAGAGTTTTGGACGGCAGCGATGTCATGGTATCTGGGCGTCTATCAGTAGAGATATCAATGAAAGAGGTGACGCAGGACAACGTCGCAATAGGCATGTCTGATTGTCCCATTGTCCGCAAGGGTCTTTGGTTGGAGCAACGAGCAGTCGGGGGAGGGGATGTTTCTCCTGTATGTTTTGCGGCCGACCGATGGCGTGGGGGTCCAGTACAAGCAGGCAGGCAGTTCGGAGCGCTACCTGCTACCGTCTACGTATCTACTTGGTGCCCTTACCTTCCATGAGGTAATCAGTCGCACTCTTTCAATTGCAAGGCGGCACGGCGCGCGTGGGATGATGGCAATGCCCCCGAGGCTTGCCTCCAAGTCCGAAGGTAAGGTGTAGATAGCCACAATAGGGTATCTATGGTACTTAGGTAGGTATGAAAGTGAAAGCTCGTCAGGACGATCGAAGCATTGGCCACTTCCAAGTCGACCCATGGAACAGTATTTGAGTGTTTGGTGCAACTAACAACTAACAACTAACACAACAGGTAAGGTACCTTACCTCGGGTGTCTTATCTGGCTGCCCCCCACATGCGCCAGTCACAGGCCGCTTGTGAAGCACCTGGCGGGCGCTGGCGCGGCCTGCAGTGGGCAGTAATGGTTTGTTGAGCTGATTGATAAATGTGATGTAAAACGGTGCTACATGCCAAGCTGCTCAGTAACACGATACACACAGTGTACGTTCTCACCTCCACCAGTGGGCACCACACCATCACAATACCGTCGTAGGCGTGTTTTTCCGGGGGGGGCGGGACCAAGAGCCAGCACAGTGCGAGACCCCATACGCTGCTTGTCTTCCTACGGAAGGTAAGGTAAGGCACATTGAAACCGTGTCTTCTCAGTATCCGTACTGAGTATAGTACTTTCGTGTTCACCTCTTGGGTTATTCACTAGGGTTGCTTGGTCTGCTTATTTCTGCACCTTGCTGTATATTATACCTTGGGTAAGGCACATTGGTAGCATCTAGGAACCTTCCACTACGAATACCTGGGGCGCCTCAAGCAGGTCGGATATCCCTAGGTATCCATGGATCCAACCAATCCGCCATCCCCAACTTCCAACCTGGAATCCCGCCGCCTGAGCCCACTTTCCCGCCTGCCGCCTCCCGTTTCCCCGTGGGTATCAACACCACCACACCCAGCCCGAAAAGCAGTATCCGCACTAAAAGAGTCCAAAGTCCCTCGTTGTCGACGCAAATGTATCTCGTTTTTGCCGGCCCTTCATCCTCGGCCTCTCTGATCCCACACCACTCGATCCAGCCTTGTCAACCCACACAAACCCTGCCGCACCCACCGGTTCACATCCTGACAAGCCAACTCCTGTTGGACATCCGGCTTCCCCCCTTTCCCTTGCCGCTCGAGACACACGCCCTTTTTATCTCCATCCAATGCCACTTTGCTTCCGCTTGGCCAACATCTTCCCCAATCCGCCTCATCATCAGCCCGAAATCCTCGCCATCGCCCTTGCACCGCTCTCTCCCCAGCCGAGCTCGCTGTCCACCCGTGCTATCCATACCTTACCTTGCCGTAGCGGCCCGTTGCCTTACTTAGATTCCTCATCCAGGAATCCCACATCTTTAGCTAGAGATACTACGGATACTCACTCGGTCAGTTCCCTCATTTAAGCCCAGACTCCCGAATCCACTTCGCCCAGACCCATGCTTCCCGGTCCCGGCAAACCTCCCGGTCAATTATCTCTCTTGCACCCGTAGTTATCTCCAGCCGCCCCTGGCGTACCTCACCCGCCCTCAACCAGATCACTCTCCTCGACCAGCTACCACTTTAACCTGTGACATTCATTGCGACCGGATCTTTCTCTCGCATAACGCCGCCATCGCTCGCGCTCACCTCTTCGCCGGCTGCCGCAATTCCAAACCGCACTTCTCGATCCGTTCCATGGACCTGTCAATCTACAGGAACGCAGTCTGCCATCCATCCCACGCCCGGACTCCACTCGACCACATTCTTTTCCACCCGCGATAACATCTCTCCCGGACAGTTGTTCTGCCTGCTGGGCTTCCTGTTTTAGCAGCAGTAGATCATCAGTTTTGACACTGCCGCCCAGACCTTCCCACCACCTTACTTACCTCGATGTCGGCCACCACCTCCTCATCGCCGTTGCAAGGCCCTAGCCGCAGCGTCGAGGAGGCGGACCTGCCCCAGGGTCACTGTCGCTACATCCTTCTGGTCCCGGGCATCAAAGGTCAGCGATGTGCTTGCGCGCACTTTTCTTTGAATCGGTCAACCCCGGGTGCCAGTTGCGACTGTGGACATATGGCCTGCTATCATGTCAAGGCTCCGGAGCCATCTTTGGCCAGGCACGAGATTGCGTTGCTTAGACAGCGTTTGCAAGCGTTGGAAGAACAGCTTGAACATGAACGACAAGGCGGCCTTGGAAATATCGTTACCAGAGTGAGCGAGCTGGAGGAGCTAGTTGAGAAAAGCCGTGAGGAGATCGGCCAGGAGATCAAGGGATCATACCGAAACATCACTAGAGTCTGGCAGTCAGTCGATCAGTTAGAACGCCAAGCTGCTCAGGTGCAACAAAGCATACATTTCCACACGGAACGACTAGGGAATGTCGACTGCGAACTGCAAAACATCAGCAACCGACAGATGGAACTGTTCGACGCCGATGACAGCTTGGAAGAAAGATTGGAACTGTTGGAGTCGGATAAGGACTTGTTGACCACACGAGACGTAGGAAAGTGGGAGGTCACCGTTGGCGCAGCGACTCGGCCCCGTGACCCAAACACCAAATTCCTACGTCAACCCACGCCAACCCGGACAGCTCACGAACAGGCTACCAGAGAGGGAGAATTCTCACAACCCGGATCTCGTGCTTTATCTTCTCCTGGCGCGACCGGATTTGCCGGTAACCCAAGTAACTGTGGTGCATGGACTGTTCATATTTCCCTGCTTCCAACCTCGTCACAGCCGTTTCCCTTTGAAAGAGACACCAATGCCTACAAGCGATGCCTCTCGCGTGGTCTACATCGTACGGTTGTCGTGGGAGGCTCTGACAGTGACTCCTTCACCAACGCTGTCGCGAGAGCTTTCGAGGGTCTTTTGAAAGGACGGCCATGGATGCCTCTGCAGGCGAAGCTTTGCGATGCAGAACGGCTGCAGGGCCTTCCGATGCTACGACCGCTGGACCCCAACCTTATCAATAGCGAATACGACGTTGATTTTCTGCAGAAGCATTGTGGCGTGTGCGAGCCCAGCGGGAAAATCGAGTCGTTGTACATCGCCATGCGCAAAGATAAGTTATCTTGGCATTTTCTGCGAAATTCGCCGAAATTCATTGACGGCCTCGAAAACTGCTGGGTCTACGATCATTACCTTGATCCCAACGACCCAGTGGAGGACGACAGCATAGACGAACACGATCGCCCATCAGCTGGCGACATTGTCCCATGCTTGCCTTCTCTCAAAAGAGCTGCATGTGAAATATCCAAGGCCAGCAATTTGGCGGCTGTTCCACCTGCTGGCGAAAATGATACTCCGAGGGCTAAAGCACCTCGGACAGCCTGCCTATCTACTTTGGCGGACTCACACAGACGACTCGAGACGGTGTAATGACAGTTGGCCCACTTGCGTCAGTGGAAATTTATTCTTAAGATCATAGACGGAGATTTGGGGTGGGGTTAATTTGGCGTTCTTTCCAAAGAAATGGTCAAGGTAGCGCGACTCAGACATGGACAAGGAAGGGCTGCATGAGTTCACCAGGTATACAGATAGCTTGCTGGTTCTGAGAGATGTCGAAGAATTATACCCTTTTCATTGGTCTGTAGTCAATAAAGTAGATGCTCTTTGGGAAATGGGAGCAGGTAGAAAAAGAAAGATATGGTGAAGTACGCTAGGGAAAAGGATCGCCACAGAATAGTAGATTGGAACGACAGATGCCATGAGAGGTAGTCCGGCTTCCTTCGCCTTGCTATGCCAGCCTCACCGGCTTGCGCGGCAATTACGGCGCCGCAAACGCCGGGACAGCATCCCGTCCCGTCACCGATTGGTCCATGCAGCACTTGCACCAAATCGGCAGGCACCGGCCCCGCCAGTCAGCGGCACTACATTACCTACACTGTAGGTACATTATACTCGATCCTCCACACAACTACCTCATATGGACTGCGGACCTTCCAACTTCATCCCCAGACGTTGCGCGTTTGCCGTACTCAACAAGTAGCTTTGATGTTCAATCGCTTTCGGAACGCCCTCGTCTTGCCTGAAAATTTCCGCCGTCATTCGCGAAAAGAAACTCCCACTCGCTCCTACCTCTCTCCCACCCATCCACCGCCCCTGTATCCACCGTCAAAACATACTTAAGCTCGATTATCTACGACTTTGTCTACCTTCGCCGTCTTCACACCTTTCCTCACCACCACTACTAACGAAGCCATCATGGATTGGGATGTCGATATGGACGACGTGGCCGAGGGTTTCGCACCCCCGACCGCTTCAATCGTCGATAACACGGTAGGTAACCCCATGCCAGATACATCGGGCTGCAGTTCGCTGATCAATTTCGCTTCACAGAACACCAGAACCTCTGCCACCAAACCTGCCAACGTCATCGAACGCGATATAGAATGTGCAAACTTAGTCGGAAACAAGGTTCACGTTCGCGGACTCGATAATCTGACAACGAATAACATCAAGACATACGTCAGAGATCATCATGGACCTGTTGAAAGAGTCGAATGGATTGATGACGACTCCGCAAACCTCGTCTTTGGCTCCGATGCTACAGCACAAGAAGCTTTGAAGGCTCTCAGTGCCGTGGAAATCGCCGATCCGACCCAGCTTCCATTATTCGAGACGATTCCAGCCAAGAACATGGCATCGCATCCCGAGGCCAATTTGCAGATCCGATTTGCGGTACTCTCCGACAAGAAGGCGCCGGGCGCAGCCCAGCGTAGTCGCTTTTACCTTTTCCACCCGGAGTTTGACCCTGAGGAACGACGACGAAGGAACGATACAAGGGACAGATACCGCGACCGCGAGGGCGATGATCGCCGCCGCGGATGTCGGAGACATCAACGCGATCGAAGCCCAAGCGTTGAGAAATTCGATGCCGCAATGTACGATGACGACGAAGCGACACTGGCCGACCGCGAATCCAAGTCAACGCGTTTCCAGAGAAGATCAAGATCAAAGGAAGGCCCACGTGAAAGGTCATACGCGCAACGCAACCAAGAAAAGGAGCTCTTTCCTGGTCGCAGCTCGGCGAGTGGACAGCGAAATCGCTCGGCATCGCCTACGAGAGATGGCGATGGCGATGCCTCGATGAGTACTGAACCCAGTCGTGCGGGTACGGCGAGCAACAGAGAAAGCGCGTCCGGCATCCGGGGCCGACTGGCGCAAGACAACCCATCCAGGGAGCTGTTCCCCGCCAAGGGACCTTCGACTGGCAAACCCCACATGGACCGAGTAATGGATGGCGCAGACGAGGCCACTCGGCTCATGCAAAGCAATATGTCTGTCGGTGACGAGAGGCGTGAGAAGGGCGACCTGTTCGATCGGCAGCGTAGCTCTGGTGCGGGATTTGCTATCAAAGGCGCCGCGAACTCCAATGTGAAAGAGTTATTTCCCAATCGATTCGGCGGAAACACCGGAAAGGAGCTCTTCGCAGACGGACCGGAGGGGCGTGGGAAGAGACGGCAGAAGGCCGAGGATTTGTTCTCTTAGTGTGCGGACGACTGAAACAACCTTGCAGTCACGATTTCTGGTGCAAGATCCAGAGGTGACATTAAAGCTTTGGACAAGACAGCGAACATGCGCAGGAAACAAATACCATAGACGAGGAAATTTGAGCAAGGTGTGTTTTTCGGTGAAGGACTTGACGATAACATGATGTGTCCAGGAGAAAATACGTATTGGTACGTTCGCATCCCTTCCTAGATGTATGTTGCGGCGGGGAGCATGCAGTCAACCGCACGGATGATGCAGACTTCTCTTGGCCATCGTGGAAAGCAGAGACGATGTCCCAAATGTAGCGGGTCGTTGGCTAGGTTGTGATGTTTCTTCTGTACAGCTGAAGAAGGCGATTCGGATATTCATATGAACGTCGCCTCGGAAGTTTGAACACAAACGATTTCTTCCTGCAGTGAAGTCGAGTAGGCAAAGGAAGTAGGCATGGCCGATGATGGTACCCGCTCTTACCCAATGTACGTCTTGGAATTGAGGATTCACCTATTCGCTCCGCCCGTCGCGCCTCTCAGATTTCAATCCCCGAACCCCTTTTCTTTACATCGTCCATCGCGCGACGTCCTGCATTATCACCAATCTGATACTGTCACTTTTTCTTCTTCTTTTCTACCCAGGCAGGGCCTCCGCTAGGATCTATTCGTGACAACGCTATCAGCGTTCGTTGGTGGGATAACGCACCACGCCTTAACTCTCTCGACCTTGTAAATGCTAAATCGCCCACAGCTAAGCGCTTCCCAAGTCTTCGCCATCTGCGCACCTGTCGGGTTATTCGAGGAAGACAAACGCGTGCGACAATCTTCCTCACCATGGCGGATTCAGAAAGATTGCGGCCGTTCCCTCGTCGTATGAGATCTGATCTGGGGATGAAGCGGCTTGCAGACGACGACAAGCAAACACGCCACCCTATCGGCAACAGGCCGCGCCAACGAACATCCATCCCCCGCATCGCCAGTCTCGATGTTCTTGTACCTGCGAAACTAGGAGTCAATAAGTGTCCTAGCATCAGGTCGGAACGATCGCCTGCGTCCCCTCATCGACCATCACCTTCGCTAATCGAACCTGGCGACGGTGTCTTCTTTCAGGAGCGAGACCTCAACAAGGGCCATGCCGCGTCTCTGGAGCAAATGATCAACACGTTGCACCATGTCATGATGACCAAGCCTGTTCTCGACCCAGTGCCAATTGAGAATAGTTCTTGCATCTTGCACTTGCTGGAGGGGTACCGAGAGCTCCAAGAACAGCTGCGTCTGACCGAGAAGGCATTGGCAGAGGAGAGAGAGACCAAGGAGCGTAGCCTCGACGAGTTTGCCAAGGTATCCTCTGAGTGGGAGAAGAAAGAGACTGACTTCCGCGCTGAGATTAAGCGCATGGAATTGGTCCTTGCCGACGTTGCTCCCGACGGTGTTGGCGCGGTCGCTCTGGCGCGATCTGGAAGTATTGTGGACAGAAGCAGCAGGTCATCGCGGCTTTTCAGAGCCAGGGTAGAGAAGGCCAAGAGCCCTGAGAAAGGTAAGGAGAGCTCCTTCGCCATTTTCCCTAGCTGTCTGTGAAGACTAACAATGTCCAATACAAAGCGCGACATCTCGACGACACCGCCGCTCTGGATAACATAGCTGGTTCCGACTCGACGGGGAGCCCGCGCCGTACTCATACCACATATCGTTAGCCGACCCGAATGTTACTGTGGTTTATATATACTTGCTAACGTATGTAGTGTCGATGCGCCCCAACCTGGATAGTAACGCGGATGCCGAGTTAAGCGAAAAGATGAGGAAAGCCCAGTTGAGGCGGTTTTGGAACACCAAGTACGACCCACGAAAGACGTCCGGCAGAGCGGACTTGACATCACGCCACACGTCGAATGAGCCCATAAATGACCAGAATCGATTTCAGTTTGCTGCCAAGTCGCTTGCTAAAGGAGAGATTACTGTGGAAAACAACATCGTCCCTGCGCATGACCCGGATCTAGCTAGCGAAGTGACGGTCCTACATATGAACGAGGATGAGCCAGCCGGTCTTGATGATCGAGGTGTCGACGAGACCCTCGAGAGAATCACCCATGAGGTGTTGGCGAGCAATCGATCGGGCAGAGACCCGGATACCTTCACGGAGACCGGAGGTGGCCTGCAATGTAAACGCGAAGCCAGCCGCCACAAGAGAGAATTTTCATTCGACCCAGGAGAGGACGGTATTCCGATGTTGCCCTTGGCAAACCCAAACCCTCATGGAACCATCGAAGAGTCATAGAACATGCGCAAGGGGTAGCGAGGCGGCATCTATCGACCGAAATGTGCAAAAGCCAGCCCTTTGAGTTCAAGTGCTGCACACCGCCGATGCCGAGAGAAATAGGTCACAGCCCAAACGTCAGAACATCCGGGTCATCATATCACGTTTCGATGCCTCACACAATTCAGAAGAAAGCTCAGAAGGCGACGAGGTGGATATCCATGGAGGCTGTCGCAGTTTTCGAGGTAGCGGTCAGTCCACAGCATCTTGATACATCCATTTGCTCGGCGCAGGCGGAGGAAGAAGGGGGGGCAATGAAGTACATGAAAAGTCAGTGAATTTCGTTGTCAGAAGCAAAACTCGGACCTTTCTTTCTTGCTGCGCTAGGCAACGAAATGATTGACATGCGTGCGAATCAAACAACAACGTTGGA
>JABGLZ010000559.1:35057-69578 GCA_014705045.1 Colletotrichum theobromicola | reverse complement strand
CCTGCGCGACGCAGGAATTGACCTGTGAAGACACCATCGACACGAACCTCCACCACATTCTGAATCTTGTCAATTCCTGCGTCGCGCTGGCTCAACAGAGGGACCGAGGACATGCGAGTCCATCTTCAAGCCCACAATATGATGAGCAGATATTCGTCAATTGCCACGGTCAGCGCAATCTGCAAGGGAGGCAGTGCTTGTCAAAGTGGCCGCCGAGGCGTTTGCCTGCGGATCTTCACGCCTCGGCCTTTGCCATCGGACAAAGGCCGCTCCGCGAGGTGGCTGGACAGCCCTGTCTCGCCTCGCAAGCCCTTCGCCGGAGGCTTCCATCATTCAAAATCTCCAGCATGCCAGAAGACTTGTGTCTTTGGGCACGAGTGGCACCCCTTCCGTGCGCCTCATCGGCACCCTGGCCGCGGACAGTCGCGTTGGGGGCGAGTTCGGCGGCTCTCCGGCTCCCCCGCCTTTGGCACTGCTAGCACGCGAAGAGCTTCGGATTGCCTGACAAGGCGGAGCTCCTCCCCGAACTCACTCCACGAACTCACTCCACGAACTCACTCCACGAACTCCAGCCGCACACCCACCTAGCAAGGTCAGAGGCCTCGAGATTGTCCTTTCCAACCACGCTCCTACTGCATGGCTGTTCCGCCGCTCGAAAAGCATCAATTGCTTGCAGACAAGCCGGCCGACCGTCAACACTGCAACGAGGACGTCTTCAAATGGCACGGCGGTAAAGTACCCGGCTACTGATGAAGCTCGACCCACGCGGCGTCAATTTGGCGGAAAGGAGCGTGCTTTGGAAATCACTAAGAGGTTCGGTGATCCCGTTGAAGCACCTGATCCAACATTCGCGCTGAGTACGACGCAGCACCCTGCGACGCAGATTGTGTTTGTCCATGAGGTCAAGAATCTCAAGGTCTCGGCCGAGGAAAGATCGATCGATAGCAATAAACGCCTTCGTCTCACCACAGCGCCTTAGCAAACCGAAACCTACAAAGAACTGAGACGAGCTGGCTAGGGGGATGTAGCCTGTGTGAAGCAACGACACCAGTTTCTGGTCGTCGCGGCCGCACGCTATCGATCGGGCTGAAGGCCTACGGGTCGGTCGGAGCCAGCGAAAGCAGGTTGCCCAAGCCGGGCAGGTGATGCCAAAGGACTGTTGGCAAAAGCTCGAGGAGCTCTTTGGCTCGCCTGCGGTGGCCCTTCTGGATCGACTGAGTTGCACCTATGAGCAAGTTGGAAAGCTTGCCTCGAGCGCAGCTTCGCGGACGGGGTCATGCTCGGCAGTCGCTGGGAGTGAGGACCACGGACCATCACCAAGTCGTGAACACGATCCAAGCCTGATGTACATTACCCTTGCTTATCCCTAGAGTAGTAATGGACTGCTCCCGGCCCTGGTCCAAAAGAAGACGATTTCCAGCGGCATTCCTTGTGTTTTTCGATCTCCCCATGTTTGACAGGGGCGATTGTTCACCTGAATCCTCACAGTCCGCATCTGTCGGGTCGAGATCGGCGTAGTGGTACTAGCGAGAGGCAAAGGGCGTGGTGCTGTTGACTGACTAGCCATGGGCGCAAGACATCATCTTCAGCAACATCTACGTAGCCGCCGCCATCGTTATGGCCCCCGTGATGCCCAATCTTGCTGCACCCATTGGCGTCACTGGCCAGGCGGACATCACCAACCCCGGGATGTCACAAGCAAGCTGGTGCCCTCTGAGAGCACGTCGAGGCCATCCCGCCAATCTCCAAGGCCTGGGAACTCCTCTATCCCTCACAGGAAAACACTGACGTGCCGTGGAGTTGGCACTAAGGAGCAACTCTCCGCCGCGCGTCGTCTGGTGGTTGAGATGCGCAGGCTCAATTCCAAGGTCGAGGCGGAGTGGAAGATGGCTTGTGGTATGGCGGAGCCTTGATGACAATCTTGAGCGTCGAGGCCGAAGCAAGATACGCCCTACGGGCGGCGCCTGGATCTTCATCGACCTGGACATGCATTTATTATCCTTGGGAGCATCCAAATTGTGCACATCATCGCCCTGCCGAGGGCGGTTGCATTCTTTGATCATGTGGACCCAGAGGGTGGCCGGGTAAGGGGGCGGCTTGTTGCCATTACCAAGAGTCGGCTGTCCTGCTGTTCCTCTCGATTGTCCCAGAATGCGAGGAAGGCAAGACAAATTACATGATGAAGCGCCGCCTTGGAGTGCCGTTGAGCATCTGTGGGACTTCCTGCGCTCCATGATCTGATGGATGGCGTTGGCAGTGGTCATGACACATGGGCATACGTTGACTCTGAGTTCGCAATGCCAATTCGATGAGGACAGTAGGCTACTTGCGATAGGAAAGGCCGCGGAAGTCAAAAGACATGACAATGGCTGCTGAGCACTATGCTGGGTTTGGACTCGGGCTTGGCGCGGCGAGGCATGAGCATGGGATAGATGGCCTTGAAGGGGCATGTAGGGAAGTCACATCACGAATAAACGAATGTATAAGATGAGCAAGACTTGAAAAACTGCAAGGGACTTTATGGATGAAGTCTGGGCGGTGATGCTATGATCAAACGACGGACCTACCAAACGGAACCGCCTTGACTTGACATCCCAGTAGTAACATGACATCTCCACCGAGACGTAGCACCAGCACAAACAGAGAAGCCATCGTCGGAGAAGTTCCATGGCCACTGTCGCCGACCATTGTCTAACTCCTCCACGCCCATGCTTGTGCGCTGCACATCTCGCGCACATCTCGCGCACATCTCTCGCGCATCCGCGCATCCCTGTCGACCACCACCCGGAAAGCTTCCTTATAATCCTTCACGACGGTATCGTCCTGTTCCTGCAGGCATCTCACAAGGTGGATAGTGGTCATCTCATTGGAAGCTGAGGCGCTGCGGGCGACATCGTCTTCGTCATGACGGTACCCCGCGCGAGAGCGCATGGCGCGCGCCGGGGTTATTGAACGGCCTGTCGGAGGGATCAACGCGCAGTTGCTGCCCGAGGAACCCTTGACCAAGGCTCTGAGCAGGCGTGCGTTGGCTTCCAGTATGCAGCGTGGGAGCTTCATCCGATCCGGCCAATGCAAACATATCCCAGGTTCTGCAACACAGTCCAGGGCACCAGGTCGTCAGAGGCGCGGTCGCGGAGGCGGCAAACGCTCTCGCAGGAAGCGCGCCGGCCAACGAGCAACGTCGAACATCAGCGCCGGCTCCCCGCCTGCCCCGCCTTCGCTGTGTCACACATGCCTTGAAGATGCGGAGCGCAAGTCATCTCCGTACGCAGTCCGTTCAGAGCAGACCCTTCAGCTCCTTGTCCAACCCCTCTCGTTCAATGAACTCCTCGACCAGGTCGGGCTCCATGTCGTTGACCTTCTTGACAGGCTCCCATGTTGTATCGGCGTCGGAGGATCCGTATCCAACCCATTGGATCTTGAGACCGCGCGAGGGGTCGTAAGCTAGGATATCAAAGACGTGGTAGTGATCGGTGTTGAGCGTCTTCTCGCGGGGCTGGTCAAACGCGCGCCAGTATGCGTCGAGCTTCGATGGGGTCTTTTGCTGGACCGTCTTCTCGGGAACGCGCCGTCGGGACTTGTCGGTCGAGCGAAGGGTGAGGATGAAGACGCGATGCGACGAACGATTGATCTGCCAGCCGACAAGTTCGTCGTCCTGGTCGTAGTCTATGGTATGCGTGATGGCGCGTTAGCTCGAGAGCCGCAACAAGGACAAGGTCAACGCAGCGGGCAGAGATGGGGAGAGAGTACGCGCCTTCCGTCATGGGAACACTTTTGCTGTCCGTGAAGCCGGGGCTTGCATCGGCAACAGCAGCCCTGGCCTTGGGCGGTGCGCCGGAGCTCTTCGTCTTCTTGGCCGAGGTCTTCTTGGCCACGGCGGTCGGCTTCGCGGTCTGGAGAGTTGTGGCAGGCCTCTTGGCGGCCAGGTCGAACGCCAGGGAGCGGTTGCTATGTCGCCGCGAGTAGGTCTTTGTAGGTGCGCGCCGGTTGGGAGCCATTGCGCCGGTGGTTGTTGTGGTTCTGGAGGAAGACGGGTGGTGATGTTGGAGCAACGGGTGGATGGGACGGGCTGCGGGCTGGATACGTAATGAGTTCAGAAATTCCATGGGCCGTGAGAGGCGTCAGGTAGCGGAGAGGAGCTCGGGCCAGGCACCTGCACCTGAGGCAACTGCTGATTTGCTCCCCTCAGGTGCCTGCTGCTGATTTTAGCGCCAAAATCGGCAGGACGTCCCTGGAGCAGTCGCTGTAGGTGCAGATGACCTTGGTCGCTACCAGAAGTGGAGTCGCTGCCAGTGGCACTGAGTCCCAGTCGCTACCAATGGCACTGACGTCAACCAATTGACTTCCCACCTGCATGCTGAGCTCAACCCAGGAAGACGACTCCAACTGAGGCAGCAGGACTTGGAGCAAGGAGGTGCATTTGCTCAACGAAGTTGAACATGGAAATCAGAGTCACTGTCTCACGACCCTAGAAGCTTGGACATTCCCGCTGAACTAAGGCACGAAGGTGCGCTCCTAGTAACTCACACCTGTCGGAACAGGTCTGCAGCTCGCGATTCATGCCAAGCATCCCCCCCAAGACCCTTTGTCGCCAGGTTTCTTGAAACTTATCTGATTTCGATTGCGGACGGAGAAACATCTGCTCATGATGAGTTTGACCAGAGGGTTCACGGCATTAGACCTCATTAAGATGAACAAGGAATCACCCCATCATTCGCGCACTTACGAAGAAAGATTCAGCTTAGTTGAGCGAAGTGAGAAAGATGATTGGGTGATGACCTCCGCGGAGTCAAGATGGCGCGTTTGGATTCACATTTGCAAGCGTGGCAATAAGATCTTGGATGTTTTCAGGACTGTTTGAAAGCCCTTGAGTCGCGGCAGTTGTTGATTTAAGCCGTGAACAAGATTACCAGAAAGTGACACTTGGAGAGCCGTCGTTTGGTCAACATGAAGCAGATGCTAGTGAGTTGATGGACGAGATATTTGAGTGAACGCCGATAACATGTTTACTTCGTGACCCGAGGAAATCTTTATTCAATACTGAGTTGTATCTACCATTCAAAAGCCCGGTCTTAATAGACCAACAGAGACGCTTAAGCGGAGCTGGTGTTTCCTCGTCAGCATCGAGGGACGCCTCCCATCGAGGGTTGTCTCAGATCGAGGGCTCAGGATTGTCTCACGTTGAGCACTCGAGGGATGTCTCATGTTGAAAACTCGAGGAATGTCACGTCGAGGGATGTCTTGCATCGAGGGGCGTCTGCCACATAGGTAAACTTGGATACCATGGCAGGACGCATGTCCAAAGTCCTTGGGCATATTTCCCATGAGATTATCATCAAACTGAGAGCGATTTATGGATTGTGGAACATCTCAGAGCGGCGATGGCCGCCAAGAAGGTTCGTAATATGTATATTTAAGACTTCTGGAGTGCTGATCTGCTGAGCTGAACTTGAAATATCTATACCGACAGGTATGCGCAATAGGAGTAATTTAAGCCGCTGGTGTTGCTGTTGATTAGGTTAAGGGTATCAGCAAAGAGACCGAGCGATCTCATGTTGATCTCCAGCCAGATCGAATAGAAGTAATATTGAAGATTGTTCACTGAATGTATCAAGACTACAAGTAATGGGCAGCGCCTCCGCAAGTGCAATCGGATTAGCAAACCATTCAACCCAACTAGTCAAAGTGAGGCCATCGCCATCCCTCAATCAGTCAAATCGACCCCCTCCGATTGACTTGAAATATTTGATATCTTAATTATTTATAGATTCACCAATAAGAGGCTATAGACCCGCCCGACGCCCCCACTTATAATATACCTATAGCTATACGTGAGGGCATACGCGAGGGCATACGCGAGGGCATACGTGAGGGATCCCTTAGTAAGGGGGCCGCAAGGGGTTATAAAGGACCCTCTAAGGGGGCTTCTATGAGGGCATATAAAGCTGTAGATACCCTCAAAATAACATAATTACAAAAGTAATATGACGTCACTTTACACAGTAATTGATTTGTTTTAATTGCAAGTTAGCCAAGTAATCAAAACTACCAGAAAAAATAGCCAATTTAACAAGTCTGGGGGTCAAAATTGACTTGATTGCACTTGCGGAGACGCTGGTAATGGGATGCCACCGCTTTCATTTCACCCCTGCCGCAGGAAGTTTAAGCAGAATATGACGGCTATTGACAGTTTGTATCTTTGAGCATTGATCAAGTCAGCCTTTGGCTTGTTCAGCACTGACATCTCATTTTTATTCTGCGTATGAACAACGTGTTTGTGTTCTTTGTCAAGAACTTCCTTCTAGCAGGTACTCTTGTTAGAGAGGGGCAGTTGAGTTCGTACAAGACTCGCGGATTCAATCAATCGCCTTGTTCAATCAAGGGTCAAGGACCAGACTGTTGATTTTGTCATGATCCTTTCCCAGTATATTAACTCCCGATACTTCGATTTAGCCTTACCGTCATCATTCCAGCAGTTCTAACCACAGTTCAGCCCGACTTTGCCAACATTCGTCCGCCAATCAACTATTCTCTTTGTCCGAAACAGCAAATACCACAAAGCTCGCTCCAGTCTCGTCATGTCCCAAATAGACCTCGTCGCTCAAATCATGGCCGGTCTGGTGGCCCAGATCATTCGTAAGCTCCCCTTTCCTATTCTCGTTGGCACATAGTAACATTTCATAGGTGGATGTATGGAAGACGTTGGGTTCTTCTTGATTCAAACTCACCCCCAGTACCCCAAGATCATCAGCGTGAAGGGAGATGGACCGATACATTTCGCCCTGCTTGTCACTATACTCACGGCAATCGGGCTTACGGTCATGATCATGTTCAAAATCTCATGCATGGTGCTTAGGATGCTTAGGGCGGCTATTTCGATGATTTTCACCGTTGTTTTGGCAGCTACTATGGCGGCTGCTGTGTTCCGCTTGCTTGGGTGGTGGTAGATCAAGCGTAGCTGGTCTCGGATTCTGGCGTCATAAGCTTCTTCGCTCGTCTTTATTATCCATGTGAAAGTTATGGAAGCACACAGAAGAAGAACATTTTGAGAGTTTTAGAGTAAAAGCCCTCTCCACAATCCATCATCACATCGTTTTAAATAGCGGAAAAGTACGATGAAAGCCCCAAATGGTTGTGTCCAAGTCTCGAGATGTCGAAGAAGCAGAGGGAAAAAGACGATTTGCAGAAACACATGCCTACTCTGGCGAGGATGTCGAAGTTCAGTCAGAGTGAGTGAAGCGACGAATGCTGAGTTCTTTTTTCGCAGACAATGTAGCTGCTTGGGCAATCGACTCATACTCCCAAGGCTGAAGTTGAGCCCATAATACCATCTAATTTGAGGCTCTTGCATAGACCAGGCCGGCAAGGCTATCGTCAAGATGTTGAACACGTAGCTCCAGTGACCATTCCCCAAGCGAACCTCAGCTGTGGCGAACGTCGGGTCCTGTGTATATGATCTTGGGACGGTGGAATTATTTGGTGGTAATTTACCGCCTCAAGTTCATGTACTTTCTCTTCCCGCTCAGGCGCCCGTAGCGGAATTCTTCAAGTCGCAAGCAGGGGTTTATTGCGTGCCATTGCATTTTCTCATGTGACATTCTTGTCTTGATTTATTGCTGCAAAGCTTGAACTCCGTTACTGTATGAATGACATTCAGCTGAGGAACCTTGGCAGATAGAAAAGATGTATCTCTCTGAGCTCGTAAGATTTCAGAGAAAGTTGTTGGCCCGCTCGAGCGTATCTCGTGCTTCCATCGGCTATTATGCCTTCAAGGCTGGCTTTTAACCAAGTTTGCATTTAGAGAATTGTTGGGTGAGGGCAGCACAGATAAATTTCCGTCACTACCGTTCACGAAGACTGTCGTCCGTCAGCTCCCGCATTTGTTTTAGCTAACCAGAAGGTTGAGAAGATGCTATACGGAGGGCGATTTCGCAGCTCTACAAAGGATGGAAATTACTTATAAAAAGAGATATTTCGTACGTCTTGCGGTGAGGGATCGAATATGCCAAGATGTCCGTTTTGTTCGTAAAGACCTGCGGTCCAGCCACGGCTACAGTCACCAGGAGCCCGACGTCCGCAGCCTGAAAGCGATCACCACCTTCAGTTGCGACAGATAAGTTGACCCTTTATCCATCAAATTGAATAACCAAACCCAAGTCGTGCCCGCGTCATGCTTCCTCACTGCCTCTTCGCTAAGGCAAACTGAATCACAACTCTCAGAAGACAGGCACTAGTGAGCCGCCCACCACAAGACGACATGGAATGTCCTAATCGCACAAGTGTTATCCAATCGGCCCGTGATCTTCATTGCCCAGAAGACTATGATTCACTGCTACCTGTTCTATATGATGCTATATTGCTTCGCTTGCTGTTGATCATCTTTCCCACATTTACTTTGTTTAATTCCACTAGATTCATGGCCCACTTGAAATCTTCTGTGGCCGATGGCCCTCTTCTCCAGCAAGTCCAAAGTTGACCCCAAGACGTCAAATTCAATGCTTCAGATGCCGGATCTCTGTCGGTCTCCGAGTCAGATCTTCAATGTACCAGATTCTCAAGATGGACAACATTTTCTCAAGCTCTCCGACTGGCTTTCTCTGCGCCAAATGTCGATGCCCTGTTGATACGCGGGTGACAGCTCACGCCTTCTCAGCAATGCTCATAAAGTGTGACCGTCTTTTCCAATGAATCAGTCATGTTCCCTTGCTTTCACAATCGCAGGAGTGACTTTATGCGCTTCTTCAAGCCTTCAATGACGTGTGTGTCGCACAGGCTGCCACAGATGCGCCTCCTGACTTAGTTGGAGTTAATTGATCAACGAATCTTCAAGTAAGACTTATGTGGATGCGGATATGTGAGGCAAACGCATGAATAGCGATGATTGACATCGGTCAGGGAACTTCGAAGCCGCAGAGTAATCAAGATGTAAAACAGAGCCAACATCTGCAGATGTTGACATGTTAGGCGCCTCCGTGCAAAGCTTAACACTGCTTCTTTTCAGAGACTCTAGGCAAAACGAATCAACAATGACCGTGGAAAATATACGGTTGATAATTCGCATTTGGCATATACGGGTAATTATCAAGGACAACAGAGACTTTGGAAATAGTATTATTGCACCAAGACGACGGGAGTTCGTGGTTTCGGGTGCAGGTCGCGCAACGTAGACCGGCAGCTGCCAATGGTTCGAAAAACATTAATGCAAGATTTGGCATGATCTACTGGCAATTATGTGAAAGTGATGAAAGTCGTTGATCCACAGCGAGAATTCGGTTGTGTTCGTAGTATGCTTGGGCCTTGGCTTGCGGAATCGTACTTGGGTTTGTGCTCAGCGGCGAAGATATTCGAGGGCATTTGTATCACGGTTCTTTGAGTCTGGTAACGGGAATCTCTGCTTGCGCGAGGCTTCACGCGAGCCACACGAAGGTATGGTCTCTCTGCTTCTAGAACCTGAACATCATCCCGTTTGAAGAGCGTCTATGGAAGAGAGACATGAAGTTATCATGGAACTTGAAATGCAGAACAACAGCACTTATGCAAGGGCAGACTGTCCCCATACCAGCTAGACTGCAAGTTCCATTGGAGGCATTCTTCATGAACGAATGTGACATGGGGCTCAGAACATGACCAAGGAAAGACCACGACTTCTTCAACCCATGGTCAATGACTGTTATTAAGGACGAAACTTCCTAACCTACATCTCATGTCAATTGGCGATAAAGTACATTTGCTCCGTCGGACTCGGGACAAAGCGGATGAAGTTATCAGCCACAGGAGGCATGATACGGTAAAGGTTCAGGCAGGGCATGTCCTTGCAATCATCAAGTTCCATGATCTCGTGAATAGAGTCTTCGTGCAGATCAGCGACGATGGTGAGGTGAGTGAGATCGATTTTATAGACATCATTTGTACACCCTAGAGATAGCTTGAAAGCTCCGTACAAGCTGACAGGCGATGGAACAATCGAAACGTTGGGCAGCACAACGGCCAGCTTAGGTCATGCCATTGATTCATGGCTCACGTCGGCGAAAGACGTCATTTGCCGCTTCTAAGCAGCGACGGAGGGCAGGACCACATGGTACAAGTCCCTCTACTGTGGCAGATGAGACGGTGGATGCTGTGAGATGGTTTCATAGGGGAGACCATAAAGTTTAACTCTCAGGAAGAGCAGCTTGAGGGAAGTCAAAGACGCATTCTCACGAAATTGCCTACAGCATCAAGTGCTTCCGTGGTGTCTCAGCTCATCAGCCGTGATTCCAAGGGCAGTTGGGGGGCCGGTTAGCACTTGAGCCGTCAGCTCGACCACCATTTCCTTCCACGGCCATCTCTCACAACAATGTTTCCCTGGGTAGGCCCTGATCTGTCTACATCGGCGCGATGCCTATGTCTTCTATACCAACTCTAGCCATAACGTATACAAAGTTCGAGCTCATTTGGAGGGAGAGGAGATGGGACAAGGGACCATGTACGACCATGTACGAGCTGAAGCTTCCCATTGCCTGTGCGGGGACAACCAAGACAGAGGCAGTGATCTGTAGGGCCATTGAAAGGAACGGACAAACGAACAAACGGAAGAATCGACCATCTCATATGAACAAAGAACCACAAAGGTGCTTCGCCAGGGTCGTAGACGGTGGGATGCAAAGACCTTGGGGCATCTTGGTCAGCAACCACAATGTATGCCCGCAACAATATCGCAGGCAACTCCGGAACTTCGCAAAGACATTTCAGTCCCTCTCGTGGTATAAATTTGAAGAAAGAAAAACACTGTCGGGACAAAAGTCATCCCAGGATATGGCCTCAGATTCTGTTCTTAGTATCTTGACTCTAAGCCTCCATGTGAACGTGCGAACTTCCCATTCCTGTCCGAGTCCGTATTGCGACAACATCAGAAGCGAGAATTCCACCCGACACGTCTAGTGGGCCAAATAGCCATTGGTGACAGAGTAATCCGCCAGAAAGAACAGCCTGAATCAGAGCATGTTTCACTCTTGAAAGACTCTATTCTCAGACAGAGGCCCAAGGCACTGGACGCCGTGTTAGTTATAAGCCTGGCCATCATTTTATTTCTGGAGACTTTCTATCATCATTAAGCCCTCGTTGGGTTCTTCCATCTCGTTTGCCGCCATGAACGCCACAAAGCTGCCCAAGTCAAGCATAACGTCTCTCTCATTCTGAAGAAAGGCGCCGTGAGATTGAAGCATGATCATATCCCGATCTAACGAATCGCCCAGGAGTGCAGTGTTCTCCGCATTGTTGACGGAACGCAGGTAGTTATTGGGTAAAACCACAATAGTGACGGAGTTTGAACCACGGGTCATAGAAGTCATCAGGCACTCATGGGAGTCGACTTCACTCAAAGTATTCATAGCGAGGCATTTTCAGCATACAGTCAACAGCGGGAATCCAAAGGCTGTGGAGATGGATAGAGGTTCAAGACGAACTCGCCTTGAGCTCTCGTCTCGGCTGGCCACTGGCCGAGGATGGCTGCTGTCTCGACCTTCTCCTCTCTGCACCTCATATTCCGTCTTTACACAGCTTCCTTCGGAAAGGCTCGGCTCAAAGAAAAGGAACAGGATCGGCGGGGACGAGTTGCGTGCGCAGAGAGCGCTGTCAGGGCAGGCGGTGAGTAGTGGCTGGCCGAACTGTGACGGGCAGAAACCGTACTGGCGCTCCTCAGAAGCGATCTGGATGTACTGACTTCAGCTCATAGATAGCCTGTATGTCAACAGGGCGCGGAAGAAGACGACAAAAAGCACGTCATTTTGACTTCGTCCGCGGTCTGATATGAGAAATCGGGAGTGTCGACGGCGGATAGAGCTGGCTCGCTCGGGATGTTTTCGTTTTCTGACGGTAGCACGAACACGGAATCGATGGTCGCGGCCTCGGAAGTCTCCGAAGCTACTGAAGCCTCTAAACTTATTAGAGCCTCTGGGCCTCTGGAAACCACGGAGATGCCGGAGTTTCTGAAGTTATGTCACTTCGGTGGTTTCGATGGCGTCTCCAGACAGATACGGCTGACCTCTGCCTGGCAGTCGGCCAGGAATCAATTTCTTGGAACTTTTCAAGGCGAGTTGCCAGGTCCATGTTTATTCGAAATCAAGAGCGTTCCGAAAGGGACACAAATACGTCTACGGTGCGTCAGCATGGACGTGCGCTTTACTGATTGCGGTAGAAGATGGCCGCAACTGTTGCCCCAAAGTCAGCGAAGGCAAGAAACAGCCTCGCCTTTCCTCCGCGACATCTCAATGAGGCGACCATCTTGAGGGGCGACCAGACTGGCGGGAATTTGCACACTATTAAGCTTAGATATTCAATAATCCTGCGTCGTTCTCCAGGCTATAACCTACCAGTAACAAGACAGAACTGGTTAGGGAAGATCTGGTGTTGAGGGGTGGGGCGGAGTTGAGTTTGAGGTTTAGGCTGACCAGCGGCGGCATTGGTAGCTTCTTTCGTATCTTCGCTGGCAGCTCTGGTGGTGCTGTTAACTGTCAACTGGGATGAAGACAGCATGGCGTAGAGCATCAAGGGTCTTGTCGGGAGTTTGGACAGGCGGCCAAACGGCCAAATGGCCCGGAGATGCAAGAATGCGTCATTTGGGATCTTGGAGCCAGAGCAGAGCCCAGTTTGGGACAGTTCTGCCAAGGCCAAAGGGTTGACGTTGTGAGCTTAGGCTTCAGCGACCCAATTGTCGAAGTCTTGGGGAAACATGGCTAGTGGGTATGATTACGGATAGCGGCGGGAGGAGTAGGAAGAGACATGCATGGTTTGTAGGAGAATAGTGTGAGATTTTCATCATGAGGATCCTGCCTGGTGAAGTCTGACGAGGAGAAGTAGTCCTGCAGCTGCCACACCTTAACAACCACGACTGCCGAAACAATGACATCGCCTTACAAAGAACATTTGACCATCGCCGCAAAGAAGACATAGCATCTCTTTTTTGCTTTCTCTCTGTCTTCGCCTCACATTCCAGTGCCCTGACGCCCAGCTTTCACTCAAACTTGATATCAACACCCACCCATCATAAGACATGCTCAGCTAGCTTCCTTATCTGGATCCCCATATTCATCCCAATTGCGTACTTGCCGACCAAAACACGGCCATGGTTTGGCCACCGCCCGTACACCGAGTTTGAGTGGGCTTGCTGACACGAGAGAACCGCAGGCTTCCTCACCAACAGTGGAACCCTGATCGCAAATGTCGCCTGAGTCTAGCTGATGTATCTAACCACCCCTTGTGAAAGCCTGGTCGCCCGCGCTGAGTACTCTATAGTGAACTGGGAGATGTTACACATGCTGAAGATCACGTAACTTCTCAGGCTCATCGGCTGTATTGTCGCAGTAGGCTCCAGGACTCCCGCGGAGACAAAGGACACTACGTCACAGTCCCTCAACCAAGGCGATCTTTTTGCCTGCTCTCTCTCTCTCTCTCACACCTGGCGTCAGACAACCCAAGAGCCTCACAAATCCAACCATGCAGTTAACATTCTTCTTTCCTTTAGCCCCTGTGAACTGATCTCAGGCTGACTTGCTCTGCTCCAGCCATACATCATCTCCTTCTCCACCCTCAACTGTCCAGGTGTTTCATTTTAACCGATTTTCTAACGACTCATCCACAACACACAAATTCACATCACTAAGCGGTGCGAGACGACCCTCTCAAAGGCCATAACGGCGGCGGGCGATAGGAAGGCAGCACGCAATGTGTGGATACACCTGGTCTTATGGCTCTGCTTCGACGGTCCCTGTCGTGCAGACGAAGCCTCCCAGCCCATGCCCGAGCACAGATGCGACTATTCCCAGGGCCATTGCAGCTTGGCATCCGCCTCAGACCCTGAGAAGGTTGTTCCCAGCGGAACGTAACAGTCGACTTCCGCCTCATTATCGCTTGGCCGCTAACCTTCATGGGGGTTAGAGAGTCGATTCAGGTCTGTCGGGGAGAATGTTTAGAGGCATTGGCAAAAGGGTCATATGTATGCAGCATTTGAAGCGTTGCTTTTGCTGCTTGGGATTATACGCTGCGTGATGATTTGGTAATGAGACACAATACATGTAACATGGCCTCTGGCTTTGGTGAACGGGCGTTGCTGCACAGGAAGATGCGGCATGCCTATAAGGTAGTTATTGTGGAGTTTAGATTGCAGAAAACAAATGCCTGACACTCGCGCATGCTGCAAAGAAGTCCCCGGCAGAGAATAGTACATACCTGTAGGTACATACGCATTCATGGCCATGGGACGTGTACGTAACAATCTGTGGTCGCGAAATCGGTATGTACCTATTTGTGGCTGTGGGGTCGGTATGTAATGAAAAGCGGCAGACGTATACAAGCATTGCGAATGACAGAGATTCGTGTGGCATCTCGGTATGGCCTTCTAGTGTGATTCAACTTGACATCTGGGTTGATGGGCACATCTGATAAGAGTATGCCTTTCATCTCAGTCATTCCCTGAGAAAGCTCTCACTCCAGTAGGGCTTTCTGAATGAGGGACTTCCAGAGTGGACGCCTCTCCCGGGCTCCCGGGGGTCAAAAGCTCCCACCGCTCGGATAGCGTTTAGAGCGGACGCTTCACAGTGCTTTGGAGGGAGCGATCTGAGGTGGGAGCTTCCAGGTTGATCCGGACCCATCTCTCCTGCGCGCCCAGGGGAGGGAACACCCTCTGCCGGCGCTATACTTGTTGTAATTATCACCTGTGACTCTGTTGTTAACTTAGCTTGAAGTTGTCTCACTTGAACGGCCTTCCAGTTTTGACGGCATTCCTTATAATTCAAAGTAGGTAATGACGAGCATGCCGACTTCGGGTGACCGTCACGAGCCCCGTCCAAAAATTGAACGCGTCGCTGCTTTGCAAAGCCATCAAAAATCATAAACTCGTGTTGACCGTCTAGGTATTCCTAGCAGTACATTCGTTTCATACCACCCAATCCATCGTCTCCCATGTTGACCGATACTTGACGGCGTTCCGATCACACTGCTACTGACGTTGGTTCATGCTGGCCCGTCTCAAGACATCAAAATCATTGCATCCTATTCTATCCCCTGTCGGACGTCAGCCTTCCAAGATCTCCGCCCGCATCTGCTGCAGGTGCTCCATTCTGCACTTCAGGTACGACCGGGACGAGGCGATCGCGGGACCGCTTCTCTGAACATACAGCAAAGACTCATTGGCCCTTGCGATCATGCCCTTATGGTGCCGAATCTCTTCGGCATATGCTCCCTTCGGCTGAAAGTGCAGGCGGGAAAAAGTGCTGATGATGATTTCATGAGTCGTGATGTCCTCACGGAGCTTGTCCGCAGTTTCCTTTTTCGCCTTGCTGGAGGACATGCGATTCAGCCGCCCAAGTAGCTCAGTGGCCTCCTGATTTTCCCCAATCTCTCTATTGACACTGCGCAGGTGCTCCTCGGTTACTTTCCGGACCTGATCCATGGCCCGCGATAGGCTTGCTTGTGCTGCGCTGAGGTGGTCGAACGACAGTCTAGCGCCCTTCCGCGATTGCATCGGAAGATCATAATCAGCATCGATAGTTCGGTCGCCTTCGAGCACCGGTAGGTACATGGGCAGCTCCTCGGCATCCTCTGCGGATGTGTGCAAAGCGGCGAAAATGCTCCTCTAGAGCCCCGTGTTGCAGTTACGAGGTGGCCGGGTGTCAGTCATTAGGTAGACCACATTGAGCAGGAGGAAAATGGCGCTGTCGTCTGGGTTTGCCTGCAAGGGACACTGGCGGTGTATGGCATCCCAGCTTGGGTGAGACGGGAAGTAGTCCTGTCGAAGCTGACGCAGTCGTCCGTCCAGCTCGTCGGATACGGAGCCGCCCGCGGGATCGGGATCAAAGATCTCAACATTAGCAAAAGGTGGAACCACACGGGCGAGCACCCAGTGATCGGTGTCTTGGAGATAGAGGGGCGCGAGCACGCATGCAGTCTCTAGGATATCCGTGCCGAGAATGCCTTCATCTGTGGGTCTGGTGCTGGGTATGATGTGAAACCCGATTGGAGGGGCTGCCCTTGCCAGCAGGTTCAGGCTGGCATGAACCAACTCTTGGCTGGGTCGTTGGCCTGGAGCCATTGTTCCTTCAAAGACGGAGGCCGCATCAGCCCCCTCGGCATCCTCGGTACTCATGTTCGAGTAATTCAGGTACAGAAGATCGTGCGGCTCCGGTGTATAGTATCTGTCCGAGTATTCGCTGTCGTCTTGCCCCGCTGGCTCTGCTGCCTCTTGCCCTGGTGCGTCGAGTTGATCGAGGTTGTCAAAACTTTTCGGCGTCTCAAATCGAGGCGGAGAACCGTCGTTGTCTTGTCTTTCGTCCTCCTGCCTCCCGTCCTCTTCGCTCTCGTTCTCCTGATTATCGAGCCAAATATCGGCTTCTGCGTCAAATGCGACGTCGCTTTCAGCCGATTCGGTGTCGACCAAATCACCCTCTGCTTGCCCTTGGCTAGTCTGCTTGTCTTGGCTAGGCTCGTGATGCACAATGTCCACCTGATGTCTTTGTGCTTGGTTGGTTTTGCTCGCAACAAGGCCGGCTATGGCACTCTCCGTCACCGTTTGCGTCGCAGTTTCCGCTGCTATCCCGCTAGAGTCGGGCACTGAATCGAAGGGCAGCACGCCCGGGGCTGGAGAAGACCGAAGAGTGCCGTTTTGATTTTCGAGGGCGGCGGCTGCGCGCTGGACGTCAGACGGAATCCAGGAGATGTTGTGATATCTTCGACCAACGAATATGCCGTACAGACGCTGGTCGCGCGCTGCTCGAAGTGCCGGGACGGCGACGTCAAACGGGTAGGTCTCGGCAAAGGGAATGAGAGTGTTGTAGAACCGTCGGCTCGTAGTATCCTCAAAGACGGCGGCGACCTCGTCGGGTTCCTTCGCCTAGGAAGAACAGACTTGGCCGAGAAGAGCCGGAATGCGGGCACTTTCGTCCGCCGTGTGAAAAAGGTCGACGAGGATTTGGGTGTTTGGAGGCAGAAGGGCTCGGATCGATTCGCGGGTGTGGGAGTCGGAGTGCAGTTGGCAAATTGCGTCAAAATGGTGCAGAAGCTCGCCCAGGTTGTCGATATCTTCACGGGCTCGGCGACAAAATATCGCGATGTCGGCGGTGAGGCTGTTGGTACTCGGACCAGGCGGAGAAGACCATGGTGCGGCCATTGCCTCTAGATGCGCATGATGGAAATCGAGAACACTGAAGTGGAAGATGGAGACGGGAAGCGGCAACACGGGGGAGGGTGGGGATGGTGGGTGGAGACAGTCACCACTGCAAGGCAGGTGCAGCCTTTGTTAGGGTGCAGGGCCTTGGGCAGGTACGTGCCTCCCAGGAGCAGGCACCGAGAACAAGCCTTCGACAGCGGGAACGTATGTCCCCTTCTTCCGAAGATCCTGCGCGTCGCCGTTTCTAACGTCTTTGATTTCAGATGACTCGGTCGAGGTTATCGTACGTTTGTAATATTGGGCCAAGGGCCAAGCTGGCTGTTGCTGGTCTGTCAGCGCCCTGCTCTGATTAGGACTGATGAGCAGGGGACATGGGCTGAAGATTTGAAAGGCTTGGGGAAGGCACGGCCCGATCCGCCCTGTGCGAACTGAAAGATCAAAGAGGCAAGACGTGGGCCAATGTCCCGGGGACAATGCTCCACTCCAGCAACTCAAGCCAATCAGATGAGATACGTCCGACAGCCCTCACCCTCCCGCCCCACCCCGATTGTGCTTCAGCATGTTGTCACCCATCTCACTCACGAATTCCCTTCAGGGAACAGCAACGCTTCAATTGACTTGACCGCGCCTTACGCCTTGCGCGCCTCAAAGAATGCGCTTTGTCACTGAAATTGACGCCGCTCGATCAACAACATTTGTGGTCCACACTGTCGGAGGCTCCTCACTCCTTGAGCAACATGTCGTCCTTCTTTACGACGATGTCCTCGTCGCCTTTGCGCAGGCACCAACAGATCGCCACGTTCTTCCCTCCTGAATGAAAATGGACGAGAAAACATGGCCACCCTGACGATGAGGTCGACCAAAGGCCGGCACGGACTCGTCGCCCAGATCTGCTTCTGAGACCTCCGGCGCCGCGAAGCGACCTGTCCATAATACGTAGTCTGGACTTGGGGAAGTTGTTGTATGCCATGTGCATCTCGAACTCAATGAGGATGCTGCTGGCTCCATCTGCACGTGGTGAAAAGGCCGCCCCGTTCCACATTTCGGTATCAGCTCTGATGAAGCGCAAATCACTCTGAAGCCGGTCAGAGGGCGCCCTGTCTGTTCTTGGCACTGCCTGAGAAGTGATGTCGGCAGCAGCTCCCGTCAAGATTTCAGCTCCGGAGAAACCTGAAAGCACGAGGTGGATTCCTTTACTGCAGTGCACCCTTCACATTCCGTGAGCGTTGCCTGCCGTCAAGGTCCCCCGCCGGCTTGGGGGGCGCTGGGACTGACGTCCTGCCGATTTTCACTGGCAGTTTCGGCAGCTCTTGGTGCACGGACCAACTGCCGATTTTCCCCACGCAAATCGGCAGCTAGCTGCTGATTGCAGTACCAGTACGTACCTTATCCACCAAACGACCGCAGAGGTTCTCAACCATCATTGCTGCACCCACCCACGGATTGCGGCTTCGCACCTATCCGCAAATCCGACTTTCGTTCTTTTTGGGACGCGAACGACAATACATGAGTGACCAGGAACATCCCGTTTCAATGCCAAAGAGAAGATCCACCCTACCTGTGCTTTCTAGACCTAGTCAAAGATTGGTCCGCTTGTCGGGTACTGTATACCCAGCGTATCGCCGTGTTCGCATTCAGCTTAATGTCTAGCTTGGCGGCGGCCGGCCATCATGCTCTCCGGCCGCACGCCGTCCATCGCCAAGTTCGGAGAGCTAACGTCCAACGATCTGTGGAGCCGGGTTTTAGACGGCCGGCCCGAGGTTCTTCGAGATTGAGATGCACTCGTTATGCATTCCAAGACTACGCCAGACTCTGTCCCAGGAGCCCCATCAGTGCGATTCCAAACATCAAGGAAAACATTGGTACAGCGTCGGGAGGGAACTCTGGGCAGGAAGTGAAGACCGCAAACTCCCCAACCCAGACCCATTGCAGTCACTGTGGAAGAACATGGATTTCAAGGCTAGCATGATAAAGGAGAGGCCAGCCCTCATAGGCTTTCAGATCTATTGCGGCCTTAGCTTGGTCTGTCATGGCGGCCACCTCGATGAACGTCATCGGAATCATGGGCGAATAATTGCACGGGTACAGGCTGTCGCACTTTATGACCATCTTCCAACACGACGGTAAAATCAATGAACGCCACCAAGTTGTTGGCTTTTTCGGCCTCTGAAGGTTGACGAGTGCGTCTGGATAATAAGGAGCATCTACTCACCCTCCAGCAAACCCCTTGGGGTTCCCAACCTGCGCTTTTCGATGGGGAAGATGATAGCCAATGTTGGGTAGTGTTACTTCAACGACGCCACCTCAACTGAGGGATCGTTGTCATATCATTCGTGGCCTGTATCTTCTTCTTTTCGCCCAGGTGTTGAGGATTGGTTACCAGCACGCTATTGCGCAAGTGCGAGTTCATTATCTTGTTGTTCATAATGAGTGTTTACGGCTTCTTCTCAATATCTTCATCCTACATCCTGAATGTCCGCGTGGGAAAGTCATGATGGAGAACGGTTACAGAGATCGTGGCAGAGATATGTACACGCCCTCTCGCGCTCCGCTGGCGCCCTTTTCCTCATGCACACATCTTTCATATGCCCGCAAAACGGTAGATGGTGCGTGTCCCAGCTCTGTTTCTTCGTTTCTTTACTACAAGCATTCACTTACAACTACCTGGCACAATTCTTGGTTCGGTGGGTGATGTCCTTGATCTGGTTCCTCGTCCTTTTCTCTCCTTCATCTAATTATCAACGCTTAACGTGTTCTTTCTCCTTTGTCTGAACCCTGTGATTCTATCTTTTGCTTGTACTCCCAGTAAGCTCCGGCATTCTCGGACTCAGTGTGAATTTCCTGAATCGAGCACAAGCATACGGAGACATCCCACTGACGCTCGCCATAAGCTTCCTCCCTACCTCAAGACTCCCACTATCACATCCACGCCTACATGTTTTGAACGAGCTCGTTTCTGAAGACACCCAGCTTCTTATTCTCCACAACTTGATTGCTCCTCCTCAGCTCGCAAGATGCTTGGGCTTGTATGGTCTCTCGTTCGGCTCCGGAATGACACTGATGTACTTCACTGCATCGGACGTGCGTGCGGCTGTCGTATCTACACACAGGCCCATCGACACGGATGCCACTTTGAAGACGCCGAAGTTTGTGATGCCTCCTTCTCTCGCCCAGTGTTTCTTGCGGAGAAAGGCTGTTGAGCAAACTTAGTGGCCATCAAGTAACTTTATTCCCCAAACATCCGAACAGCTCATACTTATCCGACTCTTCTCGACGACAAAACCAAAATAGAGGGATCGCCTGGAAGTCGTGCTTCGGCCTCATGGTGTCAATACTTGGGCTATTAATGCTAGAACTTCGTCTCTGAACTGAAAAAGTGCAAGATGGGCATACTTGATTTGCAAATCCACCTTCGACTCAGCTGGGATTATGTTGCGTAAGCCTTCACAACGGAGAGCCCACGAGAACATCGAAAGCTCAACGAAGGCGCTCATCGTCGACAGTATTTTATACGACATGTCCATCGGTCTGGCGGTCTTCACCTTCTTTGGACACCGAATAGTACGACCCTGGGGTTGCCGCTACCCTTCGACAGGGGCGTGTGGCACCGGTCGAGAACGCCGACGTGGAAGCTCTTGCCCATTTTAACCTTCAAAATCGTCATCTGATACAGAGCTCAGCAACATGACCATATTCTTCTCGCGCACAAAACCGACGGCACCTTGCTAATCTTCGACGACCTCCCAGAGTTCGTACGACTTTTTGCCGATCGCCAAGTCCGGTTTGACTCCAATCAATGACATGAAGTTAACGACAGCAAGTTATGACCCCTACCAAGCCGTGTCTTAGTAGCTGACGAGTATCCTGCCAGCCTGATGACTATGCCACGCTTAGTTACGGGCGCGAGCAATGCGCCTCCTGTGACTGCTCGAATCAACATTCTCGGACGGAGAAAGGTCGGACGCTGGAATGGCGTAGCTTACCTGCCTGCACTGTCTTTTAACTGCACTCTCAGGCGCCGCTGATCAATCCTGAAGGCTACAAACGAGAGGAACCTTGTTCTCAGCACAGTCATGGAGTGTGTGTCTCCGCTTGATGGACTTGGAAACCATTGCGTCGGCTTTCGTGGCGTCAATCTCCATGATTAAGTCAACAACATGGGTGCGCCATTAGGACTCGGTAACTGACGTTCCAACAGTGTGTCTGAGCAATTCGCGTCTTGTCGCACCGCTGTAGATGTCTCAGCTGCTACTTCATGTTTGTAGACTGTCAAGTTGTCAACGACTTGCTCCTGATCATCATTCAACTTCATTGTCTTCGCAATGTTGGAAGTTGGCATGTTGAGTTTGATGAACATGGATAGAATAATATCAAGTTTCACTGTGACAATGCCGCAGTCTCTACTGAATTTATGACACCTAAGCTGTGTTCAATTTCGTCAATCACCCCGTGATGAGAATGGAAGGGTTATATGTAGCCACGCACTAGTTAACAAAGATTTTAGGTGGAGCGGCGCTCCGCATGTTGCTGGTAATTGGAAAATAAATACACGAATGTTTAGACAGATGCATGCGATAGCAAGACTTCTTGCTCAGGACGAACGAAATGAACCAGCATGCTGGCGACCTGAGCGAGGTGCGTTTCAACACGCTCGATTTTCCAACACACCACTCGAAAAGGGACGTCTTCATGTCGGACACGCTTTCTCTCATCAGCTCCAGCGACATTTCTTGGACTTTTCGAGAGGTATCATGCATCCATATCATATATGTTAGTAAGGAGGCGCTCCGCCTTTGCCGACTCCGGTTCGAACCGTCTTGTCCGGCTCCCTTCGCCAAGAGCAGTTCAGGCCTTGATGCCGTTGAAGCTTAAGTAATGCCATCCCACCAACGGCTTCCAGGTCATCCCGGGATCCAGCATGTTATATATCCAGCAGTCCATTCCGAATGATGTTCACTGCTGTAGACTTCGTTCCGGTTATCGTCTCCAACGGAGATCTTGCCGAGTTCCACGTTGTTTTCAGAGTCTTTGAATTGGGGCGCAATGTCATTGATACCAAAGACCGCAGGGGAGGGCGATGACGGCGATGTAGGTGGTTTCGCTGTGATGTCTTGGTTCGTTCCATTAGTTTTGGTGGGTAACCCGTTTATGGTCCAGACGATTCCGAATCTACTCCCGAGAGGGAATAAAACACAATAGGACACCCAGAATATACTTCGTCGTTGTCATTCATATTAATTAAATCATAAGGTGCCGTGATAACGATGGTTATTTTGGCCGAGTTGGTAAGTTGTAAGATGTAACACGACTCTGGTGAAATTAGGTGTTGTCTGCGACGTCGCAACTGCTTTGAGAAAGCCAGACTACTTCCATTTCGTGTCCCCGACTGTTAAGGTCTAAGCCGTGTGCGCGCGCCTTGCTCTTAGTCTCAGGAGTTGGAATCGCCGCCGAAGAAGCCGCGCTTATTGTACTGGTCCTGGAACTCTTGATTGACAATCAGAGATGCCAAGGAACCTTTTGATTAGGCGGTGCAGGGAAGCTTGGCTGCGTATGTCGCTACACGCTTCGCAGATATGTCGCCTGCCTTCATAAGACGAGACGTCCACACATCCTTCGTTTTGAGCTTCTGGCGCGCCGAGGATTAGTGCCAGTGGAAGTATTGTAACGAGTATCTGGATAACGTGGGTAAATCTGGGAAGTGGATAAAGGTGGCTATCCGGAAGTGGAGGGATATCTATGCAGAACCTGCGCGGAGTGAACGATGAAGAAATCCCATCATAGGGTGCTGAAGCCAAGGGTGCAGATACTAACGCACTTGATCGGGATATCTTTGAATGTCACCTTCCATGCGCCCCAATGCAAGGTATCCATAAGCAGCCAACGAGCCAACCGGCCAACCTTGGAGTCGGAGGTGGACGAAGAGAAGAACATTCAGCCACTTACCGTCATATCGTATCAAAAGAGGCAGCGAGGGCAAACCCAGCAGTACTCGGAGAAGGAAGAAGCCTTTGATACTTGGTATCCGATAGCGTTTTACTGGGAAACGCCAGAGGAGGATGAGACAGGAGGATCAATGCGGAGGCGCTTCACATTGATTTGGGGGTTGACCAGCTCCCTACCGTCTTAACAGGTTTCGAAGGAGCAGGATGAGGTTCGAGTTCAGACTATTATGGCGTGCATGCGTTGGTGGTGTCCACGTAGGGAAAGTCTGGCAGATGTCTGTCTAGGTATGTAGGATCTAGGTTCCAAGGCGACAGGGCGACAAGAAGATGAGCCAAAGCTGTTGGTCTCGCACGCAGGTCAGCGACAGCGGATCCTCGGTAGTGTAGTGTGATTGGAAGAAGTGGGCCATTGTGTCAACAGATCCACATGGCACATTGGTCCACTCTCGCGATCCTCCAATAGAATCGAGGCACTAAGGTACAAGCGGACGTGTCTCAGTCGGGTACCTCATCCGTTCACTGCACTTTTTGGCAATCCTGAGTCTAATGTGAAGCGCGCATGATTGCTGGTCCCGCTTAAAGCTCCCACTGGAAAAAGCTCCTGCAGGTTTTCTATGCCATTCGTGACGCGTCGCTTCCATAAAGATCTCAACCAAGAGACCCGGATTGCGGCGGCGAAGCACCCTCTTTTGAACAAACAAAAGCAGCAGCGTCTCCCGCCAGAGACTGCCACCGGAGTCGACATCCCAATCAATCGCCCGGCATGTCGAAAGCCGCGTCCACCGACCATCCGCACTGCCATGTCGACATGAGGTGTCCCGTGGCCAGCATCAGCGCCCACCGCTGCAGTCCGCCCAAGGCCGACGTCGAGCTCCTCGTGCACTAGGGCTGCAGCGGCGGAGCCATGACCTGGGCAAGCGAGAAGGACTTGTGGAACAGCCGCGACCACAAGAGGGCTGTCTTGGCATATTGGGCTCCAGACGGAGTGAACACCCGCTCCGAGAAGCTTGGCCTCGACCCGGTCGACGGGCCTTTTGATTTCGACCGCATTATCGCCTGGATGCCCAACCTCGATGACGATACCGATGAGGAGGAGCAAGGATGCGAACATCATATGATCGAGGAGGATTGCGAGGTTGGAGACGGCGGCGGTGCAGACGGCGAGAGCGATTCACAGGATGAAGACGAGGAGGGCGAGATCAGTCCTGATAGCTACTTGGTCGAATACGTCGGGTACAAGCCCACGTGGCTCCCCGCCGAGCAGGTGCCTCCCGACGCCATCAAGAATTGGAAGGGCGCCAAGGTTCCCGCCGGTGGTCTTCAACCTCTTTCTGCCTCTGAAATTACGGCATGATTCATTTGAAATGGAGGTTTCGCAAGGCATCAGGGAGCTGTGGTATCATTTCAACCAGGGATGGGACTCGACCGTGCAGAGAATGGGTCAGATCTGACAGGGACCGACGGGCTCCAATGGGATTAGGTTTAGGAACGAGATGTTGCTGGCAGCGATTGGCAGCTTCAAAACATGAGCAGGTTTGGGGCAAATGACATCTTCTGGGGATGGAATGGTCGCAAGAATGCATGGATAATCCGAGGTGATGTGCTGGGAATGACGAACCGCCGGCAAGAGACCACGTTTTCTGCCGGCCTGCGTGTCTTGCCTCTGGAGACAGAACCCGCAACTCCAGAATATCGACACTTGCAGGCGCAGTTTGCAGATGGGATGCAGAGCGGGCAAGGTGTCTGGGTAGATCAGGTACGTACCTTACGTACAGGTGCATCTGCAAAGGGTATCTACCGGAATGCCAGGTGCAGCTGCTACTCCAGAGCAGGGATGAGGAGAGGAGCTCAGTAGGTGGCTAGCGCACGAAATCGGCCCTGCAAACCGTGCGCTTGCTTGCGATGTCAGGGCGGGTGCCTTGCCTAAGACAGCGGGTACCTCCTGCCGATTTTTGCGCTAAAATGGGCAGCAGGTCCCTGAGCAAATCGGCTCGGGCAGTCCTGGGGGAAACCGGCAGGGACGTGCTTGGAAGGTGGTGGGAGCGATTTGCCGGATCCTGCGACGGCCCTGGGAGTGTAAGGCAATTAACCCAAGGCAGATTCAGTGCTTGAGGCAGACTACGGGGACGACTCATGGACCGGCTCCCGATCCCCTTCGCTCATCTGATCCCGGGCGAAGCGGGAACAGGGTCTGCAGGGCGGGATAGTTGGCGTCGGCGCCGGCGTCGGCCCAAGAGATCACTCAGTGTGTGCTTCAGTGGCTAGCGCACGTTTTCAGGCCTAAAAATCGTGCGCTTGCTCCCTGAGGTGTACCTCAAGCCATAGGGGCTACCTGCCGATTTCAGTATCAAAATCGGCAGAAGGTCACTGCGCCTGTACCTACCTTACTGCTCGGTAGGTACTTCGAAAATTGGTAGGTACCGAGAGATCGGTAGCTACTGGCATCGGTACGTACAGTATCCGTGGGGCAGGTGCCTGACCTGACATCAGATGTCACCTGTCAAAAAAGCGTCAATGTTCCAAGTGTTGGTGGCCGGCAGAAACCCCCACCGCCAACAAACGGGAGCTTTCTCAAGGAACCCAAGTCCAGCTACACCACGTAAACACGCACCTGTGTCCCAACGTCACCGACATCTTCTCGAAACGAACATGATTGTTTCGTTCGCCGCTGATTGGCCAAGTAATCCATCGAAGCATCTTGACCCTGCGGTCCGTCAAGGTCACCTGGCTAGCCACTGCCCCCATACAGCCAAGGTAAGAAGCCCAAGTGTGCGAGGCCACAAAACGACGCTGTTGCGGCGCTTGCCTCGAGATGCTGGTCCCCTTAGAAAGAAATTTTCGACTAACTCTTTCTGCCTTCGCAGTGACCGCAAGTCTCGTCAACGGCCAGCCTTTCAGTGGTAACGAAAACGACCATCACTCATCCAAGCCCGCGACCATCCGACCAATCGACAAGTCTCGACATTGCAACATGCATTCTTGCTTTTGTCATTCTCTCTCTCTCTCTCTCTGCTTGCGCACTACAAGAACAAGGGACGTGGACAGTGTTGCGACTGGCATTTCTCCCAGTCCCGCCAGCGACGTTTCGACAAGAGCCCGATTGTGCAACTAGGGGCCATCGCGTTTTCCGGTTGATTACTTGCGGGCATGGGAGACCATCGAAACGCTTCGTCGGGACACGCTGAATATGGTCGCCGAGTATTCTGGCTGCACTTCGAACATGTCTTGATCTCTGCATCCCTGTGTTCGTCCCTCGCATCGATATCAGTTTGTCTCTTTGCTTTCTGCAGGGAGCATAGCCAAACCGTCAATCGCAATCGATGCGCTAGATACCGAGACCAAATCAGACGATCGGAGATGTCTCCAACAGGGCCAGCATCACCGTGTGAGCAACACTCTAGGGCTCGACCTCTCCCTGGAAACTACGAAACCGCTGATCAGGCGTGACGTATCGCAGTTCACGACGAGCAAGGCGAAATACCAACTTACTCGCCATGTCCTGCGGCCAACCAGACTGCCATTCCATCCTGTGAGGATGGCGCACACCCTCACGCGTCAACTGCGTTCAGCATCACACCTGCTACTAACTTGGCTCGACTTGGAGACTCTAAACGAAGCGAATCAGTCGCGGCAATGACGGGAGGCGCCCGTTCCCATCCGACACTCTCGCTTCTGCTTCGTCACGGCAGCACTCATTGCCTTGCCCGGTCCTTCCGAGATGAAGTTGCTTGCTTGCATCAGTGTAGATCCTTAATCTCTGGCTCCTCGCCGGCTGGCCACCTCGCCGACAGGCAGACCATTCGGTATCACAAGCCCCTCCACTTCTTGCCCTCACCATGTCATCTTTCCGCACCATGCTCCCGCATTCTGCTTTCCATGCTCCTCGGTCGTCGCCTGCTGGCCTAAGGATCACTACACTAAGATACCTGAGTTTGTTGATCAGGTTCTCAACGTCGTCCGTGGTGCTCGCGAGGCTGATATCTGCCTCCAGGGCTTCCAGACTGCCCTCTCTGCAACCTCGAGGGTTCTAACCATCTTCACACCCTACCGATTACCGATTCCTCAAGGCTGCCATCACAGTCAGAAGCCACGATCAACGGACGATTGGGGCAAGAACACTTGGCGAACGAACCCTTGGCGAACCAATCGATGGGCAACGTGAACTCGTTTGCCACCGCAGCCTCTCGGTCAACACTCTTATCTTCATCGTCTTGCTGCTGCCACTTAGCGAGGTTCGTCCTCAGTCACTTCCGGAACGCTCCTTGCTACTGCTCTCACGATGCGAGCCGGAACTTCTCTCTAGGCTCATCGCTCCAGCCTGGACCCTCCAGGAGCAGGTAGCCCAGCGTAAGCCAAGGTAGGTTCCTTGTCATTGCATCGGCGGGAGTGCTCCATGAAGCGGCCGGCATTCCGCGTACGCAATCGCTCTCCCACGTTTATCAGGTCTACCAGTTCCTGCTCAATACTTCTACCACTTGCAAGACCTTTGGGCCTGCCTTTCGGTCATGTTCGCTAGCTCCGCTTGCTGGGTCTCTCCCTCACCACGAACCCAACGTGAGAATACGCCGTCGTCAGCAAGAAGACAGCCGCAATTGAACTTCCTCGAGATGAACTACATGCCACTCGTCGTCCAATAGCGCGTCGGTCACGAAGTAGCCCGCGAGAGTCAAGAGCTCTGCATGGCTCTCCTGTCTATCCTCTTCTTCTGCCTCTTCTTCTGCCTCCTCTTCGGGGGCGCTGACACCCGTCGCCGAACGCGACATCCAAGGCTCCCACGATGGACATGGCCAATTTCGAGTTTGCCTAGCTGTACGTCGGGACGGAGACGGTAGCAAGAAAAAGGGCAGATACGGCCAATAAGAGATGGAGAAGCACACAGATACGGTGTTTCGTCTCATACCGCCACTCTGACCGATCATCCGCAGCCACACAACACACGCTCCCAACTTGAGCCTGTTCATTCTCTCAACATCAGACAGCAGGTTTTGTGCGACCGTGACCCGGAATGAAACAGCGCGCGTACGCTCAGCTTCCGTCGCATCACTCCCATCCTCATACCTCAAACGGCAGAGCGCCTATCCTCGGCAGTGGACTATTCAGCCCTATGCAATCCCCGGCTGTGAGCAATATTCACCCTGACACATGTCCTCCGTACCCTGCGGCTCAATAGATGGACCCGGACTCTTTCCTGACTGTCCTTGAGTCCGTCGACCGAGGGTCGAAAGCCTCAGAAGGTGACTGGACCTGGTCTCCGGCTAGCTTCCTCCATAACATCTGTCAGCGGCATTCGAACCTTCGCCGGGACCTTGAAAACCTGTCCTCGGCCATCGATGCGAGGCTTGGCGTGTTATATCTCGGGCGGATGGAAACCTCAGCGTGGCCGAGATTTGTGACACCGATACCATTCCTTTGATCCTTCACAAAGCCGTCTACAAACGGCTTCACCATCGCTGCTGCGACATCCTTAGACTGTGAGTTAGCTAGCGCACGTAGAAAGAGTCTTAGGTTGGGTGGCTACTTATGCGCAGAGGAGGCTTGCCTCCAACAGCATGGCTGCTGCTCGACGCAGCCTTTTTTGGGTGCTGAGAATCAATTCCACCTAATCTTCTCCAGTAGACGAATAAAAGGCTATGGCGAGATTATGAAGTCCCAGTACAAAGACTGCCCTATTCCGAGTCTTGTCTCAAATTGCAGACACGGTTGAGCTGTGGCTCGACTCAGCCTCGCCACGCCAGCTTAACGGAAATAAAATCTCTTCTCAAATCATCCATCTCGTCATCGTGTCAGCCGGCTAAGGACCTCGCGCTCCAAAAAAAAGGCAGTTCTGGTCCATACCAAGCGTACCCCGCCGCTGTGTCTTCCATGTGCAACTACAGCCCCCCGAGAGTTGCCCACGAAAGGTAGTGGTTTATCGGTTCAGTCAGGAATTAACGCACGCCGCGGCAAACTTCCCGGCGTTTTCCTCTTTTCCCGTTTCGTCGGTCGAGACCATGATCGCATTCAGGCCATTCCTTGAAGAGCACTCTTCAAGGTTGAGGTCTTATTCCGGACGACGGCCTCGTTCGCAGGCACACTGTAGAGCTCATCTTTCACGCCGTGTGGTGATTTTTTGGTTGTTCTTGGGGATCACCGAGGCTCCATGCCCGTGCGGGAATATTGTTTCCGCATCGTCTTTTGGGACTCTTAAGACCATGTTGCACTCCGATGAGGAACACGAACCAGTATGTCCCCTGATGGTGTTTTGTCGATATCATCGTGCCTACATGGCTCAATCCAAGTCCGTTGAAGACGGAGCAAGATCAGATAGACTCACTGGCTAGGATAGCTTTCGGAAGTCGCCAGTCGACAACTCGACACATATCAGTCCAAACAGTTCAGCCGCCCATTAAAACTTCCAGAGACAGCTAATCATACTCCACCTACACACCCTCTCTGTCGGTTCCTTCAAGTCCCCACGTCTGTTCCCGTCATTCCAGCTAAGGAAGGTTTTTGAACTGATCCGCAGGAACAGCACTTCACTCCGTATGTGAAGACCAATGTGAGACAATCCCAGCCTCCACTAACACATTCATCATACTCCCTGCTGCCGCCGTTAATGCCCATGTTTCTCCCAGCAGAGAAAATGACGCTTGTATCAGACTTTCATCAAGAATCGAGGTTCTCACATAGAAAAAGCACGATTGGAAGGCTTCCTTGGCCAACAACCACAACTAACGTATCACGGAAGCTGTCGTATAATCATTGATGTCAATCATCTACTCCAAATGAGTCTGGCGATACCAGTATTAGCTTTCCTTCCAGCAACAAAATTTCCTCTCTCGAACTATCCCTATATTGCAAGCCATCAAAGGTGTCTGTCGATTTCTACAGGCATGCTTGCCAATATTACGATCGCTGGGCGATGTGGGACAAATTCGATCTCTCCTCTCAGCGGATTGACACGCATCTCTTTTTACGAAGAAGGAAAGGGCATCTGTCATGAAAGTCAACTTAAGTTAAATGCAACGGACACTCCAAGACTTTGAGCGTGTGCCTCGCACCGAACCCCATGCAGGATTCTAAACTGCGAAGTTGATTTGCTTCCCAGGCTCTGCTGGACTGCTCACATCTTGATGAAGGAAGTCATCACACGACACCTTCTATGGCTAGGTTATCCTCCAACCTCACAACCCTAATTACTTCATTATCCACTCTCTGAGTTTCCATCTGCTTTTTATCCTCTTTGCAGTCCTCGTGCTACTTATCTCAAGTCATTTATATACCTATCATGAACAGATCGTTCCTTATCATCCTTATATTGACTTATTCGACTATTCTAGTCGTCGATCTCAAACGCATTCCTCTCGGAGTGGACTGTTTCCTTTAAGACTGCCCCAAGCTTGGCTGTCTTATTTTCATTTCTTTCCCAAGATCACTAAACTTTGCTGCGAGGCCTGCCGTACAAATAACGTCTCTCCATACCTTTAATGAGAAGTCTCTTGCTATCTCAGCAGACTCCGAGAAAGGTTCCGCGATGCCCTTGTAGATAACCTTCTGTGGGCTCAGAGGCCTTCAAGCCATGTAGGGGCCACGTTTGATACGGTACAGCAGAGGAGGCCTCCCGAGGACCTGTCAACAGAGTTTCAGAATATGACTCGTTGAAGTAGTCAAGGGACATGTTAATGAAGAACGTAAGAAAGCCCAGCAACCTCACTGTCTGACATTCAGATGTTTAGACAGCATGAACTCACCTTGAGCTCCCGATCTGATCTCTTGCTACAACCGGATCATGTCACATAAATGCATGTGCGGAGGGGTTTAGCGGGACAGCCCTGTCCTGTTCGCCCAAGGTTGTGATTCTGCGATCATGCCTTCCCACTTTTGACCCAGTATCAGGGCACATTGCCTTTTGGGAGCATTGGCGCGTTCGTCTCAATCACGCAAATAAGCAAAGCATTGCTCATGCTGTTGGAGGTGATTTAGGCCAAAACTGCGTTTACCCTGACGATTTTGCTTAAGAATTAAGTACTACTGTTGATTGGCTTGAGCCTTTAGCCATATACTTTCAGATATCTGACAGGAGAAAATCTACTGGAAGTACATATTCGCAGGCCGCTTTTTATATAAAAAGCAGACGCAAGTTTCAGCAACTTCCTGGCGAGGCCAGATAGCTATTAGTCCGCAATTCACCTATCGCGCCCCACAACATTAGATGTTTTCGTCTGTATCAAATATCAGCCTCTAATCTCACCCGCCCTCCTTTAATCGCTTCATGCGCAAAGTTCTTCAATCCAACATCGCCCAATACTCCTTATATCATTCATCGCCAAGCCGCACATAATCTCATGCCCAGAAGTTCAGCATCACGTCAATATCTACCTTATTCACGATCTCAACTCCGCAGACAGCAGAGCAATTCAAGACAACCCTATCTACTTATATAGTCTTAACAGTATTTTAGAGTTTTCATACCTTCTTATTACAGTTAGCTATCCAACAGTAGGGTCTACTAACAGAAGTTAGGGATTAATATGGGATAAACAGGTTTCATATTATAATCCTAAGTTATAGGTTATAGGCTATTATAAATCAGTCTTTAGAAGCTAAGGTGATTAGTCTTAGACTTAATAAGTTATTTATAGTATAAGTAAACTAAAAGTATCTTAAGGATAAATATAAAGTTAATTACTAAAGAGCTATAGGAGTCTAACCTTATACTAAGCTTAGGTTATTCTTTATATAGGTTACTATATAGTAGGCCCTTCTACCTAGGGGCGCTTATTCTTTAATTATTATAAGCGCTCATTCTAAAGTAGGATAAGTACTTATCTTAATATCTACTAAATACTTATCTATAGCTCTTATTTATACTTATTCTTTATTATTATATAACCTATATTATAGTTCTTCTATTCCTAAGTAAGTTCCTACTGTTCCTATAATCCTATAGTATAAATATCTTACCTTAGCTACTTAACGCCTAGGTAGGTTAGTTAACTATTATCTATATATAATAGGTTATAATATTAGGTCCCCTCTCTAAAGGTTTTACCCTTAAGACTTAATATAAGTAGGTTATTAGTCTTAGGTTAGAGATCTATTAATTATACTTCCTAATTTATTTATAATATTAATACTATATTAGGTTATATTTAAAAATTAAAATCTTCTAGTACCTCTAAGTCTCTTAGTACCTTAACTTATTATTATTTATTCTAAATTCTTTATTTTACTAATAAGGGTATTATAAATAAGATGCTTTATTTAAACTGTTAATTACGTAGTATGCGTTATTTACTTCTTTCTAACTCTAATATTTATAGGACTTATTATTATCTAGGTATCCCTTATAATACTTCTGAGGATGTAATTTATACTTATAAGTTCTTTAGTTGCAATTAGTAGGAGAGTTCTTTATTAACTTATTTTAATAGTAAACTATTTAGTAGCTAAGTTAGATTATCTTAATAAAGCTAAGGAAGCTGAAGAGGTAAAATTCTATAAGAGGGCTATAGTTCTGCAGTAAAAGGCTGAGGCTTACTAAAAGGCTTAGTTAGAGTTAAATAAGTTATTAGTAAAGTTAGAGTAACTCTAGGAATAGAAATAAATAGTGTTTAAGAAGGGTAAAGTAGTAGTTACTAAGTCTTCTAAAGAGGTGTCTAATTCTATATTAGAGATATAATTAATAGATACCTAGGGCGTTTTAAATATGGATGCTCTATTTAACTAGAATCCTATAACTCTGAATTTCTTATTAGAGAAGTCTTAGTTATATTTTAGTGTTCTTAGATAAATAAATAGTTTTCCTTATTATAGTCTATCTGCTTCTATTAGTAGTTAGATATATTTATAAGGGTACTTAATCTATTAATATCCTTATAATATAATTAAGATAGGTGTAACTAATATAAGTATTATTTCTTATTCCTAGTACTATTATTAGTATTATATAAGTTTATTAGTTATATTTATAATATTCTTAGCTAGTTTCTATATATTATCCTTATATCTATACTCTTTCTATTTAATAAGGTACTAAATTCCTTATAGTTCTTATATATAGTTAATAATTTATTTAACTTTATATTCTAGTTTATTATCTTCTATAATAATAAGGTTATTTATTTATAATCCTTAGGGTACTAGTTTAAGAAGTGAAATATAAAAGATTAGATAACACTTTATTATATTAGGTAGGTTAAGTTTGAAATTAACTAGTGAAATTTATTTAAGGATTTTAAAAGGTTTAAGTTTTTTATAGTCTAATTTATTGTTTAGTTATTTAGTTTTAATATTTTGCTATATAAGGTAGGCGCTATCTCCCTCTCTTAAGGTTAGTCCCTTAATCCTTTATTTATTACTAAAATATATTATTTATTTATATATAAATTTAAGTTTTTTATGTGTATTATTTTAAATATCCTTAATTTATCTAATTATAGCTACAGCTTTAATTACTACTAAGCTGGATAATAGTTCTCTATATATAGTTAGTTTAAAACTATAGTTTAAGTAAAAGGGGGATTCCTTAGTACTTTCTCCTACTGCGCTATTATAGGCAAACTAGGCTATTAGTAGAAGTACTGCCTAGTTATCTTAGTTATAATTAATATAGGTGTAGAGGTATATTTTAAGGATTTAGTTAATTCTTTCTGTTTATCTATTAGTCTATAGGTGAAATATAGTAGATATTAATTATTTAATACTAAGTTATACTATAATTAATTTCTAGAATTTAGATATAAAGATCTTATCTCTATCTAATATAATCTCCTTAGGTGTTCTATAATTAGTAATAATATATTTAAGGAATATATAGGTAAATTCTTTAGTATTACTTACTTCTTTATATAGGATAAAGTAGGTATACTTTATAAGTCTATCTATAATAATGAGAACGCTATTATAATAGACTCCTATAAGGGGTTCTTAAGACTTTAGTAGTTTAATAATAAAGTTAAGTGATATAGAGTGCTAGGTGGTTTAAGGTATTAATAAAGGTTATAATAATCTATAAGGTTAATATTAGGATAGTTTGCTTTTTAGGTAGACTTTATAATCCTTAATTACTTTTATAATATATTCTTTAGTAACCTTATTTCTATATTATTATCTAAGTTATTTTTAGGTCTTTATAATTCCTTAATAACTATATATAAGTAGTAAATAGAATTCTATAATAGCTTTATTATTTAGAATATTAGTTAGGCTAGTTATAGATTATCTAGCTATTATTAAGAGTTTAGTTATTAGTATAATATCTCTATTCTTATTATATTTAAGAATCACCTAAGTTTCTTCTAGTATTAGGATATTATAGTTTAGTTATTAGCTTAGAGCGTTAGCTCTGCTATTTTCTAATCCTTTCTAATAGATAATTTAGAAGTTAAACTCTAAGAGGAATTCTAACTATCTGATCTATTATTTATTAAGTACCTTTAATATTATAAAGTATACTAG
>JABGLZ010000559.1:0-35047 GCA_014705045.1 Colletotrichum theobromicola | reverse complement strand
TCTATATATATAAGTACTTTATAGATAGTTCCTAAGAGTTTAGGTCTCTATTCTTTAAAAGCTTCTATAATTACTATAAGTTCTTTATTATAAATCTAATAGTTAAGCTTTAGTTTATAAAGTTTATATAAGAAGAAGGTATATAAGTGTAGTTATCCTTCTATATCTTATTAGGATAGTTATGCTCCTAAAGTAAAGTTAGAAGTATTAGTCTTAACTTTAAATTAATTCTATAGGTTAGGAATTATTAAAACTAGTTTATTAGTAATATGTTCCTTAATTTTCTTAAAAGCAGTCTCTTAGGTTTTAGTCTATTTAAAAGGTTAATCTTTATAACTGAGATCTATAAGTAGTATATTAATCTTACTATAGTACTTAATAAATTTCTAATAGAAATTAACTAATTTTAGGAAACTTTAGACGTCCTTAAGGCTCTTTAGTATGGGCTATTCTTTAATCGTTTTAACCTTATCTTTAGATATATAAATATATCTAGGGGTAATAATAAATCTAAAGTACTTAACTTATTATATATAGAACTTACTTTTCTTAGGTTTAACTAATAGTTTAGCTTTTTAAAGTTCTTATAATATAAGGTATATATATTCTTTATATTATTTAAGTATTAGGGAGAAGATAAGGATATTATTAAGGTAGATAACTATAAAGATATCTATATATTTTTATAAAATATAGTTAATTATATTTTAAAATATTATAGGTATATTAGTAAGACTAAAAGGTATTATAAGGTATTTAAAATATCCTTTATGTATTTAAAATGCAGTCTTCTATTCTTCTCCTTCTTTTATCCTTATAAGGTTATAGGCTCCCTTAAGGTTAAGCGCTATAAACTAGTTAGCTCTATAGAGGAGTCTTTATAGTTTATTAATAAGTAGTAGTAGGTATTAATTCTTAATTATTATATTATTAAGTATATAGTAGTTAATATAAAGTTATAATTTATTATTCTTTTTTAGTATAAATAGGATTAGGCTTCTTACTAGTAATATTAATTCTCTAATATATCCTTTCTTAAGGTTTTCTTTAAGATACTTATTAAGTGCTTATATCTCTATTAAGTTAAGTCTATAGATTTTATTAAATCTTAGCTTTTATCTTTTCTTAAGGGGTATTTTATAATTAAAGCTAGTGTGTTCTAGCAGTCTAGTCTCTAGTTCTTCTATAAAGAGTTTATTATATACTTTATACTCTTCTGGAATAGATAGAATTAGATCCTTCTTTTTATTAAGGTCCTTTGTTATTATTAGTTATAATATGCTTTCCTTTATTTTAAGGAAGTAAATATAGTATTTTACTATTTATTATTTAAGTATATTTAAGGCTTAGGTTCTATAGGGCTACTTAGAGACTATATCTTTATTTTCCTATTAGAGTTAGCCTGTTCTCTAATCTATCTATAGGTTATTTTTCTTTAACTATAGTATTCTTAATATAAGGTTATATACTCTAATATCTATAATATTAAGTTAGAGTTATTTATTTTAATTTAGGTAGCTTATTATAAGGGGTGTAGTCTTATTTCTAATAGTTCCTCTTTTATATTAAACTTATTTTACTTTTATGTTATTAAGCTAGTAGGGGTGTTGTTTTATATACTATAGTGTTTATAACTTATTTACTATCCTTAGTGATATAAAGTTTCCTTCTGATCTACTATTAATTAGTATAATTACTATTATGTTATTAATTATTACCTATAGTTATAAGTGCACCTTTTAGTTTAGGGATACTAAATATATAGACCTTATTATTCTTACCTATCTTAGTCTGTTATTAGTAAGTAAGTCTAGTTTTTTAACTGCTCTGATTTTCTAAGGTATATAATCTATTTTCCCTATTATTATGCCTTTATAAGGCTGTTCTTATAGATTCTAAGTTGCAGTGGACTAGATCTATGCTTCGCGATTCTCTAAGCGCAGGCTTTTTCTTAATAGTGCGTTAGGCATTTATTGCGCTAGTATTCGTCCTATTATATACTTTTGTTATGTATATATTTTATAAGGTACTTCAGGCTTAGTATAAAGGTTATAAGGTTTCTATTAAACTTATATATCTCCTAGCTAGTGAGGATATATTCTCAGTATATATTCCTTATAGGTGTGTTATTATACTTATAGGGGTAGAAGTAATTTTTATACTTATCTCCTATATAAGCTTTATATTTATTAAAGAAGTATTAAGCTTAGAAGAGGTATTAGTATCCTAAGTTTATTATCTTAAGGTATAAATAGTCTGTAATATAGAGTTATAAGATATAGTCTTTTTATTATTTAGAACCTAAGATTCTAAAGAGTTTAATAGATTATTTGTCCTTATAGAGTTTGATTTACTTATATATAATATATTTATTTATATTATCTTTTTCTTTAGACTTCTCTTTAGAGCTAGTATTATTAATACTAGGGGTAAACCTATAGGTAATCTCTGCCTAAGTATATTATTAAGTAACGTCATAAGGTTTATCTAAGTTATAAAGTAAACTTTCTCCTTCTCTAAAAGTCTAAGTACTTATAAGTTTAAGTAATTATTATTCTTCTATTAAGTTATATTAGTAGTCTAGTTCTTTATTAGATTCTTTCTAATTCTATTCTTTAAGCTCTTAGTTAATTTATTTAATTTGCGTGGGGTTTCTATATATATGCCTTTATCGTTCCAGGTGTATAAGTATAGCACTAAGTTATCTTTCCCATATTAGGTTATAGGGTTTATCTTAGATTTAATCTAAGTAAGCTAGTTTAGCGTTTTATAAGTGTGTGATTTTTTACTTATTATTATTCTTAAGTACTTATTTATATACTTATTATAGTGTTAGGGGAGTACTAGTAGAGGTTAGTTATTAAACCTATAATATCTTATTAAGTTGTTCAGAGGTCTTTCTAGTAAGCCTGCTATTACTTTAGTAGACTATAGTAAGGGTTTTATTCTTTATTTCAGGGATTATTATATTATATCTAGTGTGTTTACAGTTAGGGTTATAAGGGTAGTATCCTATATTCTCCTTATTACTCCTATAGGTGAGGTATTTATTATTATAGCATCTAGTCTATAAGAGTGTCTTATAAGGTACCTTATTAATTATACTAACTTACTTAGTTTACTTAGGGACTAGCTTCTAGTTTCCCTTCTTAGGTTATTAGTATTCTTTAGTAATATGCCCTTATTTATTATAGTTATAGTATTTAGGGTTTTATAGTTTTTTATTGCTATTATCTTTAGTAGCAGCGCTAAGATCTATAGGTCTACTATAGTGTCTATAAGCAGTACTCTATTATATATTATAGTTATTATAAGGTTAGTTATTATTATATAGTAGGTTATAATAGCGCGTTTAGTTATTTATTCTAAGCTGCTATTAGTACTTACAGCTTATATTAGCTTCTTAGCGTTATTCTTATTCTCTTTTATAATATTAGTTATCTTACCTAATAGTATATTTAATATAGTTAAAGAAACTAAGTGGTTTATCCACCTTATTAAGTTTATCCTTTATATATCCCTTAAGTCCTAAGTAAAAAGTCTTAACCTTACTTTCTTCTATAAGGTTAAGTATAGAGATAATTTAGTGGAATTTAGCTATATAGGTAGAGGCTAATCTAATCTAATAAAGTTATCTTAGTTCTCTTTAAGCTTATTAGGTTTTATTAGGTTCTTAGAATATAGATTATAAAGCTTACTTATAGCCTATAAAGCTATAGAAGATATTCTTAACTTCTTAGCTATACTAGTCTGGGGTTTTACTTAACTATTCGTTCTAGAGGGGTTTAAACTATACTAAAGCCTTTTCCTATAGAAAAGTAGTAGTATAGACTACTTACTCTATTTTATTTCTAAAGCTATTATTATAAAAAGTATAGTACGTATAGATTTATACTAGGTACTCTTTAAGCTTCTTAGGGTTCCTATTAAAGGGGATTAATAGTATAAGTTTAAGATAGTCTTATCCTTCTATTAGAGCTGTAATAGTATTAGTAGTAGCTTAGAGGGTTTATATTTCTTCTTCTAGAGTATAGGCTTATTTAGTATATACTTAGAGTTTAGTAAGAGCTACTACGTTTTTATTAAATATACACTATATTTCTTTAAAGTTACTATTAGTTTTTTTAAGCTAGCGCTTAAGTTCTTTAGTATTATCTTCACTATCTAAGTTATCCTTTATCTTCTAGTCTCTAAGTTCTTAGGCTAAATTCTAGGAGGCTTATCTTCCTAAAGTAGATAAAGATCTAAGAGTAAGAGATTTAATAGAGGTATAAGAAGATATCTTATCTATACTATTTAGTAGGTATTAATAGTTAACTTACTAAATAGGAGTAATTAAAATATTATAATTAGCTATCTAATAGTAAGGTCTACTAATAGAAGTTAGAGATTAATATAGGATAAATAGGTTTTATATTATAATCCTAAGTTATAAGTTATAAGCTATTATAGATTAGTTTTTAGAAACTAAAGTAATTAGTCTTAGACTTAATAAGTTATTTATAGTATAGGTAAACTAAAAGTATCCTAAGGATAAATATAAAGTTAATTACTAAAGAGCTATAGGAGTCTAACCTTATACTAAGCTTAGGTTATTCTTTATATAGGTTACTATATAGTAAGCCCTTCTACTTAGGGGTGCTTATTCTTTAATCATCATAAGCGCTCATTCTAAAGTAGGATAAGCGCTTATCTCAGTATCCACTAAACGCTTATCTGTAGCTCTTATCTATGCTCATTCCTTATTATTACATAACCTATACTATAGTTCTTCTGTTCCTAAGTGAGTTCCTACTGTTCCTATGATCCTGTAGTACAAATGCCTTGCCTTAGCCGCCTAACGCCCAGGTGGGTCAGTCAACTGTTATCTATACATAACGGGTCGTAACACTTCTCAACTTTTACTACGTTGTCTCAGAACACGGTGAACCATTCTCACGGGCCGGTCAACTGCTGAGTCCTGATTCAGCAACAATGCAATATGTCAGGTTTCTACGCAGCCGCAGTCAATTCGAGCAGCCTTCTCCGCATAATCTCGGTATTTGCTTCTGCTTAACCTAAAGAAAATCATTAAACGTTCTAGAAAGTAAGTCGGATTCCTGAATTCATACTCCCGTCTTCATCTTACACATCTTAAGAGCTTCTCATTATTCCGATTTATAGACTGCTGAATTTCCTTCCCCACTGCCAGCCCTAGTAATCAAGTGGTCAACCCCTGCAGAATGTCCGCCTCTTAATCAAGGGATCATTGTCCCCTCTCTAACGGGTAGCTCAGGAACAGTCCCCGTTTGAGCATATGGAACAGTGCATCAAGCTCTGGTGCCATTACTCGTAGACACGCTTAATTGCAATGACAGATTCGAACTTTGGGAGGGGGGGGATAAAGCCTTAGCAGACAAGGCTTCTAAAAACTTTGCACGCTCTGATCGGTTTTAGTATTAATCTATAGATATGTTTCTGCACAAATGCATTCAGACCTTTGACACAAGAGAATATTTAAGCATAGAAGCAGCAACTCTAACTTACTTAACCGCTAAACCCATCCAAAGAGACGAGCTCTTTTAATGGCCATAAGACTATTTAGTTAATCAGTAAATATGTCGCACAGAAGTCGATAGATGTGACGCAATTTCTTATATTAAACCCCACATCAAGGACCACGTGGAACTCATTCACTTATCAGAATAACTTCCACCTCAATATCAGCTAGAAAGCAGTTAAGCCGAGGGCATATCTGATGAAATAGCTCCAGTAATAAAAGTCCTATGTTACGGTTAGCTATCTGACAGTAGGGTCTGCTAATAGAAGTTAGGGATTAACGCGTAGTAAACAGGTTTCATATTATAGTTCTAGGTTATAGGCTGTTATAGATTAGTCTTTAGAGGCTAAGGTGATCAGTCTTAGACTTAATAAGTTATTTATAGTGAAGGTTAGCTAAAAGTATCCTAAGGATAAATATAAAGTTAATTACTAAAGAGCTATAAAAGTCTAACTATAAACTAGACTTAGGTTATATTATATATAAGTCCTAAATAGTCCTATTATTCTAATAGTTAATTATTAGTTAAGTAGTAGTGAGCGCTTAGTAGTTACTAGTGAGCGCTTAGTGATCTACTTTACCTACTTAGTCCTATCTTATCTTTATATAACTTATATTATAGTTCTTCTACTTAGGGTAGGTCCCTATTATCCTATAATCTTATAGTATAAATACCTTACTTTAGCTACTTAACTCCTAAGTAGGTTAGTTAACTATTATCTATATATAATAGGTTATAATATTAGGTCCCCTCTCTAAAGGTCTTATCCTTAAGACCTAATATAAGTAAGTTATTAGTTCTAGGTTAGAGATCTATTAATTATACTTCCTATTTTACCTATAATACTGATATTATATTAGGTTGCGTTTCTAAAAGTCCTACTGTTTCCACCCTTTATTACTATTATTATTCTTTAAAGATTACTAAGAATAGTTTTAAAGTTATACTATATTATTACTATTAGTTTAAGGGTTTACACTATAAAATATTACTAAGCTCCTTAGTTTATAGGGAGTATATTGCTATAAGTAGCACTTATTACTCTTATAATACGTTAGATAATATAATTTATTAATATTTATAGTTTCCTATTATAGCGTTTATTATTTCTTTCTTACTAACTTATTATAATAGAACGTTTAATAGTTAAGTTGCGTCGTTTAGATAATAAGGAGGAGGAGATAGAGGAGTTATTTTATAAAAGAATAGAGGCGCTATAAAAGGCATAAGCTGAGGTGAATAAGGCGTTAGTAAAATTAGATTATATTTATAAAGCTAAAAGAATAATATTTAAGAAGGGTTATAAGGAGACTTCAGTAGTAGCTGAGGAGGAGGAGGTAGTTTCAGAGAGTCCTTTAGTAGGATCTTCTTTAGCTTATAAGGCCCAGTCTATAGGTGCCTTTAGTATGTTAGACTTAGATATAATCCTTAGGGACTAGAACCTTAATACTCTAAATTTCTTATTAGGGGAGTCTTAGCTATTTTCTAGGGTTCCTAAGTAAATAAATAGTTTTCCTTATTAGGGTTTATCTGCTTCTATTAGTAGTTAGATATATTTATAGAGGTATCTAATTTATTAGTAACCTTATAACCTAACTGAGGTTTATATAACTAGTATAGGTATTATTTCCTATTCTTAATATTATTACTAGTATTATACTAATTTATTAGTTATATTAGTGATATTTTTTACTAGTTCCTATATATTATCCTTATATTTATATCCTTTCTACTTAATAAGGTATTAAGTCCCTTATAGTTCTTATATATAGTTAATAATTTATTTAACTTTATATTTAGGTTTATTATCTTCTATAATAATAAGGTTATTTATCTATAATCCTTATAGTGCTAATTTAAAAAGTGAAATATAAAAAATTAGATAACACTTTATTATATTAGGTAGGTTAAGTTTAAGATTAACTAGTAAAACTTATTTAAGAATTTTAAAAGGTCTAAATTTTTTATAGTCTAATTTATTACTTAGTTATTTAGTTTTAATATTTTACTATATAAGATAGGTGCTATCTCTCTCTCTTAAGGTTAGTCCCTTAATCCTTTATTTATTACTAAATTATATTATATATTTATATATAAATTTAAGTTCTTTATATATATTATCTTAGATATCCTTAATTTATCTAATTATAGCTATAGCCTTAGTTACTACTAAGCTAGATAGTAGTTCTCTATATATAGTTAGTTTAAATCTATAATTTAAATAGAAGAGGGATTCCTTAATACTTTCTCCTATTATGCTATTATAAGCAAATTAAGCTATTAGTAGAAGTACTACCTAATTATCTTAGTTATAATTAATATAAGTATAGAGGTAGGTTTTAAGGATTTAATTAATTCTTTCTATTTATTTATTAGTTTATAAGTGAAATATAGTAGATATTAATTATTTAATACTAAGTTATATAGTAATTAACTTCTAAAATTTAGAAGTAAAGATCTTATCTCTATCTAATATGATTTCTTTAGGTATTCTATAGTTAGTAATAATATATTTAAGAAATATATAAGTAAATTCTTTAGTATTACTTACTTCTTTATATAGGATAAAGTAGGTATACTTTATAAGTCTATCTATAATAATAAGAATGCTATTATAGTAGACTCTTATAAGGGGTTCTTAAGACTTTAGTAGTTTAATAATAAAGTTAAGTAATATAGAGTGCTAAGTAGTTTAGAGTATAAGTAAAAGTTATAATAATCTATAAGGTTAGTATTAAAATAGTTTACTTTTTAGGTAGACTTTATAATCCTTAATTACTTTTATAATATATTCTTTAGTAACCTTATCTCTATATTATTATCTAAATTATTTCTAAGTTTTTATAATTCCTTAATAACTATATATAAGTAGTAAGTAGAATTCTATAATAGCTTTATTATTTAGAATATTAGTTAAGCTAGCTATAGATTATCTAGCTATTATTAGGAGTTTAGTTACTAGTATAATATCTCTATTCTTATTATATTTAAGAATCACCTAGGTTTCTTCTAGTACTAGGATATTATAGTCTAGTTATTAGCTTAAAGCGTTAGCTCTATTATTCTCTAATCCTTTCTAATAGATAATTTAGAAGTTAAATTCTAAGAGGAATTTTAATTATCTAATTTATTATTTATTAAGCACCTTTAATATAGTGAAGTATATTAAGTTCTTATAATCTATATATATAAATACTTTATAGATTATCCCTAAGAGTTTAGCTCTCTATTCCTTAAAGGCTTTAATAATTACTATAAGTTCTTTATTATAAATTTAATAGTTAAGTTTAGGTTTATAAAGCTTATATAAGAAGAAGGTATAAGGGTATAATTATCTTTTTATATCTTATTAGGATAGTTATACTCTAAGGGTGAAGTTAGAAGTATTAGTCTCTACTTTAAACTGATTCTATAGGTTAGGGATTATTAGGATTAATTTACTAGTAATATGTTCTTTAATTTTCTTAAAAGCAGTTTCTTAGGTTTTAGTCTATTTAAAAGGTTAATCCTTATAGCTAAGATCTATAAGTAGTATATTAATTTTATTATAATACTTAATAAATTTTTAGTAGAAGTTAATTAATCTAAGGAAACTTTAAATATCCTTTAGGTTCCTTAGTGTAAGCTATTTTTTAATTATCTTAATTTTATCTTTAGATATATAGATATATTTAGGGGTGATAATAAATCTAAGGTACTTAACTTATTATATATAAAACTTACTTTTCTTAAGTTTAACTAGTAGTTTAGCTTTTTATAGCTCTTATAACACTAGGTGTATATATTCTTGATATTATGTAAGCGTTAGGGAGAAGATAAGGATATTATTAAGATAGATAACTATAAAGATATCTATATACTTTTATAGGATATAGTTAATTATATTCTAGAATATTATAGGTGTATTAGTAAGACTAAAAAGCATTATAAGGTACTTAAAATATCTTTTATATATCTAGAATACAGTCTTCTATTCTTCTCTTTTCTTTATCCTTATAAGATTATAAGCTTCCTTAAGATTAAATACTATAAACTAATAGGCTTTATATAAGAGTTATTATAATTTATTTATAAGTAGTAGTAGGTATTAATTCTTAATTATTATATTATTAAGTATATAATAGTTAATATAAAGTTATAGCTTACTATTCTTTTTAGGTATAAATAGAATTAAGCTTCTTATTAGTAATATTAATTCCCTAATATATCTCTTCTTAAGGTTTTCTTTAAGATACTTATTAAGTGCTTATATCTCTATTAGGTTAAGTCTATAGATTTTATTAAACCTCAGCTCTTACTCTTCCTTAAGGGGTATTTTATAATTAAAGCTAATATATTCTAGTAATCTAGTTTCTAGTTCTTCTATGAAGAGTTTATTATATATTTTATATTCTTTTAGAATAAATAGAATTAGATCCTCCTTCTTATTAAGGTCCTTTATTATTATTAGTTATAATATACTTTCCTTTATTCTAAAGAAGCAGATATAGCGTTTCACTATATATTATTTAGATATATTTAAGGCTTAAGTTTTATAAGGCTGCTTAGTAACTAGATCTCTATTATCTTATTAGAGTTAACTTATTCTCTAATCTATCTATAAGTTATTCTTTTTTAACTATAGTATTCCTAATATAAGGTTATATACTCTAATATTTATAATATTAAGTTAGAGTTATTTATTTTAATTTAGGTAACTTATCTTAAGGGGTGTAGTCTTATTTTTAATAGTTCCTCTTTTATATTAAACTTATTCTCCTTTTATATTACTAAGCTAATAAGAGTGTTATTTTATATATTATAGTGTTTATAATTTATTTATTATTTATAGTAATATAAAGTTTCCTTTTAATCTACTGTTAATTAGTATGATTACTATTATATTATTAATTATTACTTATAACTATAGGTGCACTTTTTAGTCTAAAGTTACTAGATATATAGACCTTATTGTTTTTATCTATCTTAGTTTATTATTAATAGGTAAGTTTAGTTTTATAACTGCTCTAATTTCCTAAGGTATATAATTTATTTTCTCTATTATTATGCCTTTATAAAGCTATTCTTATAAATTCTAAGTTATAGTAGGCTAGATCTATATTTCATAATCCTCTAGGCTTATACCTTATTTCTATAGTATATCTAATACTTATCCTATTAGTATTTATCCTATTATATACTTTTATTATGCTAGCACCTTATAGGGAACTAGGGGCTTAGTCTGAAAACTATAAGATTTTCTTTAAATAGTATTATTATCTATCTTACTATTATAGTTATAGTGTAAACTTTTATAATAGGGTCTTTATTATATCTTTATAAATAGAACTAACATTTATACTTATCTCCTATATATTCCTTATATTTATTAAAGAGGTATTAGGGCTAGAAGAGAGTTTAATAGCTTTAGTATTAAGTATAAAAGGCTAGATAGTCTTCTATATATAACTATAAGGTATAGTCCTTATCCTATAGAGATACTAAGGTCCTATAGAAATATTACTGCTATTTATCTTAAGATAGGTTAATTTCTTAGTATTTTAAGACTTATTAAATTCTTTCTTCTTTCTTATTATCTTCTTCTTTAGAGCTAAAGCTATCTACACTAAGGGTAAACCTATAGGTAATCACTACCTAAGTATATTATTAGGTAATATTATAAGGTTTATCTAAGTTATAAAGAGAACTTTCTCCTTCTCTAAAAGTCTAAATATTTATAAGTTTAAGTAATTATTATTCTTCTATTAGGTTATATTAATAGTTTAGTTCTTTATTAGATTCTTCTTAGTTTTATTCTTTAAGCTCCTAGTTAATTTGCTTAATTTGCGTAAGGTTTCTATATATATATCTCTATTACTCTAAGTGTGTAAGTATAGCTCTAAGTTATCTTTCCTATATTAGATTATAAAGCTTATCTTAAATATAATCTAAATAAGCTAACTTAGCTGCTTATAGGTGCCTAATCCTTTATTTATTATTATCCTTAAGTGTCTATTTAGGTATCTCTTATAACGCTAATAGGGTATTAGTAGATATTAGCTGTTAAACTTATAATATCTTATTAAGTTATTTAGGGGATTTCCTAATAAGCCTGCTATTACTCTAGTAGGCTATAGTAAGGGTCTTAGCTTTATATTCTTATTTTATTTCTTTATAGATATTTTTAAATTTAATTATATCGTTATATCCTAATTATCTTTTATTAGGGTTTATAAGGTAGTAACCTAAGTTTTCTTTATCTTATAGGTATATAAGATAGTTTTAGTTATAATATCCTATTTATAATATAAATATATAAGAAGTTTTAGTTATTATTATATTAACCTGCTTATTTTATTTAAGTATAAGTTATTATTTCTACTTTTTAGGTTAGTAATACTCTCTAGTAATATATCTTTACTTATTATAGTTAAAGCACTTAGAGTTTTATAGCTTCTTATTATTATTATCTTTAGTAGTAGCACTAATATCTATTAGTCTGCTATAATATCTATAGGTAGTGCTTTAGTAGTTATTCTACCCTTAGCTATAAGGTTAGTTATTCCCTTAGTATTAGTTATAATAGATCTTTATAGGAGGTTACTATTAGTATTTATAAGAAGTATTAGTATATTATTATTCTTATATTTTTTCCTTATGCTGTTTATAAAATTAGTTATTAATAGTGATAGCTAGAGTAGTATATTTAAGGAAATCTTTAGACTTAAGATATTTAAACAGCTTATCTTTAACTTTACTCTTAAGTCTTTTATAAAAAAGGTATATTTTAGAATCCTCTATAAGGTCTAGTTATATATAGAGGCTTTAGAAATTAGCTATATACTCCTTTATAGATCTAGTCTGCTTTAAGTTTTCAATATCGCGTTCAGCTTATCCTCTTTTATTAATATCTTAAAAGAGTGACTTAAGGGTATCTTTAAATCCCTAGAAGTTAGTATAAATATCCCTTATTTCTAAGGCGTAAGTATTAAGTGTTTTATTATTTAAATAGTCTTCCTAGATAGGTTTAAACTACTTTAGAGCTTTTCCTCTAAGAAAGCTAGCAGTATATATAACCTTCTTATATTTATATAGGAAGTCCTACTAATAGAAGTTATAGTAGTTCTTAATTTAGTTAAGGAAACCCTTAAGTTTACTAAGTTCCCCACTATATAGAATAGGTGCTAGTAGTTTAAGCTTTTATTAGTTTAAGGTCTAAATAATATTAGCAGTAGCCCTCAGGGTGTTAATTTCTTCCTAGAGTCCCTAGAGATCTAAATTAGCAGATTATTCTCAGAGTTATAAAACTTCATTTTCTAGGTTTAGGATGCATTATAGGCTATTCCCTAGTTATTAGATTATAAGTTTTAGGTTATAAAGCTTAGTAGCTATTTTATTATATATAGTCTGAACCTTAGTAATATTATTATCTCCTTTCTTAACTTAAGCTTAGAGTTTATTATATATTTCCTTCTTAAGGGAGACTTTATTATTTAAGTCCACACTTATTAGGACTCCTTTAAGTTCTTTAGCTAGGTTCTTAACTAGTTACTTAGAGGAAGAGGAGGATCTTAAAGTAGGTAATTTAGTAGAAGTATAAGAGGATATCTTATCTATACTATTTAGTAGGTATTAATAGTTAACTTACTAAATAGGAGTAATTAAAGTGTTATAGTTAGCTATCTAATAGTAGGGTCTGCTAATAGAAGTTAGAGATTAACGCGTGGTAAATAGGTTTTATATTATAGTTCTAGGTTATAAGTTATTATAGATCAGTCTTTAGAGACTAAAGTAATTAGTCTTAGATTTAATAAGTTATTTATAGTAAAAGTTAGCTAAAAGTATCTTAAGGATAAATATAAAATTAATTACTAAAGAGCTATAAAAGTCTAATTATAAATTAGACTTAGGTTATACTATATATAAGTCCTAAATAGTCTTATTATTTTAATAGCTAATTATTAGTTAGGTAGTAGTAAGCGCTTAGTAGTTACTAGTGAGCACTTAGTAATCTACTTTACCTGCTTAGTCCTATCTTATCTTTATATAACCTATACTATAGTTCTTCTACCTAGGGTGGGTCCCTGTTATCCTATAATCCTGCAGTATAAATACCTTACCTTAGCCGCCTAACTCCTAAGTAGGTTAGTTAACTGTTATCCATGCATAACGGGTCGTAACATCCTAGTACTATACTAAAGCTTTATTATAAGTTTACGCGGCTGCGACGTTCCTAACCGCTTTAAGGTCTTGCTCTTAACTTTCACACGGTTATCATCATTTCAACATTAGGAACAGCAATAAAAATTCAAGTTCAAGCCTTTCAGAACACTAGAAGCGCTCTCATAAGTGATTTTCGAAAGTGCTCACCTTCTTGATAGCTTCAGACAATGTGGTTTTATGCTGCCTCATCCCTTATTAATCCAATAGTCACACGATACCAAAAGGGCCCCAGTGAGCGCCATAAGATGAGAAGTCATACTTATATATCTTCTAGAGCGCCTGATAATTTCGCAGGCGTTGACCGCAAGCATAACTCCATCTCATGGGTATCCCTATCGCTGGATTTATAACTGGCGGCCAGCCGGCCCCATAAGGATGTTATCCCATCGACTGCTAGATAGCGTCAGAACAAATATTCCCCAGTTTTCTCTAATTTAACTCACTTTCAGCGTTTTTGATTCGCGGAAATAAACGGTTATAAGTCGGATTAACGTCTGGTTCGCTATTCCCCCGCACACGTTTGTACTGACGCCATCTTGCAGTCGATGGGATAGAGCGCGCGCTGTCTTTTTGTTCTGCTGGTTATTCTTTCAAAGCTCATAGTACACCAGTCTGACCACTTTTCAGCCTGCTTCAACTGCTGACAGAGCTTTACACGACCTTCTTGGTTAATGCGGGACATCTTTTGGTGGAAATACCTCTCAGAACATTATGGTACATTTGCCTTGGGACCTGCAATCTCCGTCTCCGAATTCAAAAGTCGCGGCAGAAAACATAGATGTGTAGAAACAAAATAACAGCAAGGTCGGGTAGCAAGCGCCATTAGCGAACACATAACTGACTACACCAGATATGTATCCATCCAAATTCGACGGAATGGACCTCAATAAAAGGCCCTCCGTGATTCATGCCGCCGGATCCCTCTCGCGGAATCAGTTGTGATTGCTCTCAAGTCTCCGCTAAGCAGGTCCCCTCGATGGCCTCGGCTCAACAGCTGCCTGTCGATATGCCAGTAGGGATTGACTCAATAGCGTGGCTTTCAGCTTCAGAATATCCCATGTTATCTCCCGCACTTCCAGATTCGTCGCATGCACCATGTCCGCCAACGACTTTGCGCGAAACACGACGCCTCATAGCGAGGTATACGCAGAACAAACCCCACTGTCAGTATCTGGCCGGCTGACGTCTACTCACTAGTCTTTTGGGTTCAATGGAGCCAAGAAACGCCGATCTCGCTGAAATATTACCGAGCTGGAAGAGGGGCGTGGAACGTGTTGGAATAAACGGTACACTGAGGTCTTGCTCTGCAGGAAGGCAATCATGCAACTCTGTAATTATGGGACAACGCTAGGATTCTCTTTTACTCATAGTTCATGCGGCATGAGTCCAAGTAAGATTCACTCAGACTTCTGAGAAGTAGATGACCTGTGGGAAACATTGAAGAAAACCATGTGCTGGTGGGACTTCAGGACAGCCCACTTATCTTTGCTGTTGCAAATGAAATATACCGGATTCCAGCAGCTACATCTTGATACCATGCAGCCATTAATAGCCAGGGTTAGATGGGCTTACCCTTACACTCCCGACGCAGACGAATGGACGGTCTCACAGCTATTTGCTTAGAATCATGGCCTGCACTGACGTGGAGGCAGTCTCCACCTAGAACAACAGCCATGTTCGAGAAATTCAAATACCACCTTCTTCACACATCCATCACTCGCTCATCGAACTCGGCTTTCATTGCACAGGGCTCTCCTCCGCATCTCTTTTCATGGGAGCAGCAACATACCAGGTCTTCAAGTTGTGAAGCTCTAGACCGCGGTAGCATGTGATATTTTCCAAGAGTGTTTTCCCTTATCGAGCCGACAATCTCATCACACTTTCACCTGCATGCCCCCTCGTGCGAGCATCGTCTTCACTGGAGAAAAGCCCAACGAACACGAAGCTCCAAATATATCGCAATTATTTCCAATGAAAACGTTATTTAGCAGTTCCGCAGTCGTCTCTGATGATTTCATCAGGGTCCCGCTTCCGCAAAGTACTCGATGTTAGTCTTATAGATTTGCATGGGTGGATAGTTTTTGACGATAAGACTTGGCGGCTGGACAGACTCTCGCGATACGACGACTCTTACAACATAGATTCGTATCGCATGCCTACTTAAATGCTTGTGCTCTCCTCTCCTCGTTAAGTTGACCTCGGAGATCTGTTGTAAATCGAGATGCAGCAATACTCACTTTGCGCCTCTTCAACTCACATAGTATCTTACTTGCCTTCATATCTCCAGATTTTTCAGTCGCCATGACGCCTTTCGCGCGTTGTAAAGCGCGTTACAGACCTCTATGCCCATAGTACTACAGCATTTGACGGTGTAGGTCGTGACTCAGGAAGGGTAAAATAATAGTTGCGGTCAAGGTGCTCCACGCTGGCAGCCATTTAACACAAGCAATACATTTCTCCTAAACCTCAGATCAAAGGGAAGCTTTTTCCAACGAATACATTCTTTAAGCCGAGCGCTCTTCCCATATACTTTCTCTTTAAAGCGGGAGAGAGTAGCGTCTGGAATACAGCGACGATTTCAGCGGTCTTCTGCGTGGCCATAGGACAAAATTGGAAACAGAGCATAGCATATTGAGACCAGCGCGTGTTGTGCTCGATCCCAGATCTCAATAGAGCCATTCCACAGTGCTATCGACCGCATTATATCAGTACGTGACAAGCAAGTCAGGCGGGGGAAGCCGATTATATCTACAGTGATCGGTGCCACAACGTCTTCCTGTCTCAGCCAACGCTTATCATGTTGTCGTTCTCTTCCATTATCACGCCTTTCATGTACGGAACGACAACAAACGGATGAGTATCAGTCGCGCCAAAAGTCAGCTTCTTGTGCACGAGATGAAGAGCTCCAATGCGAGTCTTAGCGAGATAATTAGGGATCATCGCCCATAACATGACGACAGTGCCCTGAAATTTATTTTGGACCGGTTCACCAAAGCATCATCAGCTCATATTGACCAAATTTGCTATCGCCAATACCGCTGCTTCAGTGATACGACTCGCCTACCTGAGACATCAGATATATAATTACACCCAGCCCCGGAATTGCGCCGAAGTTCGGAATTACATGCGAAGTTGGAAATACACCCAGGTTCGGAATTACACCACGGCCCAGAATTATGCCTCGGCTCGGATTTACACCTAGCTCCGGAAATATACTTGTCTTCGGAAATGTTCGAAGCTTGATAATTAACAAAGATTTTGAAAACTTAACAGATATTATTTTTAGGTCCGACATATGATAAAAACCCTTCTTCTCAGTAAAAGTTATGATAATATATCCGAATGCAAACACGCTTAACGTGCTCCTTTTTGGGGCTTTTGTTTTCAGCCGAAGACATCCATCATTGTGGAGAGATAGAAAGCGTGCCATATCGCAATCACTGTTGGCTACTTCACGCCCTGCAAGGGCTTTTAAAGCCCAGGCAAGGTTTTCATACGAATAGAATCACATGTGGAACATGGAGCCTCTGATATTAGCGCTAAAAGAGCCTCTTTAGTCGTCCATATAAATCACAGTCTACATCATGCGGTTGGATCCTGCGCGGGACGAGCATACAACCAAGGTAATTGTCAGGTGGCCCATAACAAATTTTTCATCAGTGATATTCTCATCATGTATCTACTGTTGAGATATGCAAAGAACAAGTGGGTGAAACAGCCGAATAGCCCAAAATGGTGGCCACGGAAATTCGTATTGAAACATTCACGCTGTTGAATGAAGCAGGGGAGTACTCCGTGTCTCTGTCGGCAGAGTCTTCGTTAGTTCATATCTTTCGAGGCGCCTGCTTCTCGCTCCATCGAAATATCTGCCGAGATGCCTACCTTTGATGCGCACTAGAGTTCGGGAGCGTCTGAAGAGCTTGGTTCGAGAAGAGAGATGAGAGTACGAAGATCCAGAGGGCTTCACGCAGATCTTTCAGTTTCATCATCATCACTAACAGCAGCTACCAGGCTTCCTCAAAGCAACATCTCATTCTCAGATACTCTGTCCAGCATTTGGAGTGAAGGCAAAGTCCCATCCAAATGTAAGTAATATTGCCCAGGCCGGCCGGAGGTGATGTTATTTATGTGCGACCTAGAGAGTTCTCTCTTTCTTACAACCAAGATCACTCATTCAAACAGCCCGTCCAATTATTAGCTGCTTTTAGAAGATTGAGGCAGAGTCTGGACCAGAACACTAGCACAGCCGTCTCATTAAATATTATAGATTACATGAGACCAAAATATTCTTGCGATGGACAGGAGCATCATTCTTTGACGGTTTTTACTGGAGTCTTGATGTCAACGGCGTGCACTATTTCACGCACCAGAGCTCCTCTAGAAGAACAGAGGAGGCTTTTTGTAATGCGGTTCACTAACGCACTTCATGATGTTCTTGAACGAAGAAATATGGAATAACAACATATTTCAGAGATTCTGTAACAGAATGCCTTCTCCTGATTGAGGTGAGGCTGGAATAGCGTGATATCGCCGCGTGCTTGCTGGGCTTATGAATAGCCGCACAGCCTCGTCGCCCCGAGTAGCCAAGTCCCAAGATTGTCACAACTCAGGAATGGAATCATCAAAAGACTCTTCTCTCTCGTTAGGTTCGAGACGTACGGCAGACCCCATCTTCATCGCCTCGTCCACAATCATCAGTCTTACCATGCTCTTACTTCCCTCGACACTTATTGTACAGAATCTAAGAAGATGCTTCATAGCTTTAGAAGCTGTTCTCAGGAGAAGTCGCCGCTTAATAGGCTTCCTTAGTTGCCCTCATAAAAAGACCGCAAACAGCCCTTGCACGTATCCGATACACTATCTCTTAGCGAATCCAACGCTGGACTTGCGCTCCATCCTGCATAATACTGCGGAGATCATCACCAGCGGTGAGCCCGTCTGACGACGTAATAATTCACACCACAATATCCTTCTTCATAACAGATACAGCTGCGAAGAAATCCAACCTCTTTCACGACCTTTCCAAGTTGCAGGAGAAGGAGTAGCACGGTGCGTCAACCTTTGCCCTCCATTCGAATCTGGAATATGACTGATTGACACTTCTCTCTGGCCATCCCATCTCCTGTTCGACCAAGGGGGAAGAAGATGAAGGTGTGTTTGTGGACGGTCCAGAATCCAGGTTGGACTTCCTGCCATAGGCCCTAGAGGCTAGGACACCATCAAATGCTCCACGGGCTTTCTGCGACCGATCCGTCAGCACCATAAAACGTCCAACTCCGTAGGCCCGCATCGGAAGACACGAATTCTCGGACGAGGTTAAGATTCGGGGCTGCCACTCGCCTTCCCTCGTTCCGCTTTGCTGCAGTATCGGGATTCAGCCCCGGTCACCAAATATGCCCCAATCTGTACCCTTGAGGCCAAAGCCTGCTTCGAGCCTCATATAGACGATCCTCCTTTGAACCATAGACAGTCCTCTGCTCATGGTCGCTAATGCCTTCACTTGTGAAGAGGTGGTAGCTGAGCCGATGCACTCGCCAGCAATCATGAACGCCGGCTCCGTATGAAGGAGGAAGGTGCTAGCAAGGCCATTGACAATGATTTATTTCCCGAGACACATCACAAGATCTCGAGCGAACACTTATGTCTATTGCGAGCCATGAGGATTAGCGGTGAACAGCGCCAACCGCAAGGCAATCAAGCAAGTTTAAGGCTCAAACTTGACTTGATTGACTGGCGATAGCTTCAAACTTGCTTGATTGATTGATTGAACTTGACAAGTTTACTTGCCTTGCGGTGGGCGCTGGCGGTGAATATGACACGAGCCTTCCGGTGCGACCTGCATGTGGGCTCCGTTTTTTACTTTCCGGCAACTGGTAAACATTCAACTTCTCGGTTTAATCTTCCGACCTCATTGGTGCGACGAGGGCTGGAAGGTCTGCGAATTTGTTTCACCATCAACAAGTCCAGCGGTGGGGAGCTCAATACCAAACTCAGTCTTGGCCTCCAGCTCAAGTGTAGGTTCAGCAGTGGGGATTAAGGCGGGCAGAGACACAATCATTCTTGTACATTAGTCGTGGACGGGAGATATGTGAGTAAGAGAGACCTCGATCGTCGGCTTTTGAGTACTACGAAGGGGCGAGTCGCTCGTTAGGCTACTACTTTCCATGGTCTCAATACTTGAGATCTCAGCATCACATCCGCGGTGACGGATCTATGTGTTGGTTTGCACAGGAGTATCAATTAATACATCCAGTCTGACAGTGTTATGCAGGCATAGAGTTGAGCTTGAACGGATGGAGTGCCCGAATTTTGGAAGGCGCGGGAGTGTCGCATGTACTAGTGACAGAAGAAAAGAAACCAAACGAGAAAATCTTGTGAGATGAATGAGAGTAGGAAGCGTCAAGACATCGGTGTGCATCTAGCGCAGTGTGAAGTGGTGTTTTGGTGCAGTGTGTGGCTTCTTGACGGGGTGGTGTTTGTTCTTAAGCCTGTGAGTATCTATGCAGAGGTATGAGGTGAAGATGGACATAGTGTTCTTTCGCTTTTTCGTGGTATCGATTGGACTTGTCAATTGATTATCTCGGCGGAGAGATGTCTAACGATACGGTTGAAACATGAACGAGAAGGAAAAGATGTCGAGAGCATCACCTTCGGGCGTCAATAGCATTGACTTATTCAGTGGATCTCTAGACGAGAAGACGTCGGTATTTGCTGGTGCATATGTAGCAGAAAGTGCTACCAGCGTCGGGATTGTCGAGGGTATGACTCGAGGGTTCTGGTGTGTTGACCATTTTGGCGGTCAGGTCTCGACTTGGCTTCGTGCGGAAGAAGGAAGGAAGCTTTGATGGTGTCGATTGGGACATTCGAGTTCATGGGCTCAAAAGCTTGACGGTATGGTGTCTTTTGGCATGAAGACGCCGGTTCGCCTGGCGATATGCAGGAGGAGGAGGTTGTTGAGGATACTGATCTGATTCGTCGAGCACCTGCTAGCATGAGCTATGTAATTGCGAGGGTAAACGATGTGATATCAATGATGTAGAGGTTCTTTGGTCGACAAGCATGCCGAGGACAAGAGAAGGCGGGGGCGGCAGAAGAGCCTGATTTGCATTTAGCGTCCTGTTTGGGCTTAGAGACTGGGCTTTTGAAGGTGCTTTCAACGGGATGCAGAGAAAGAACGAAGTGTTGGAGATCTAAAGATGGTTCCAGGAGCAGAAGATGTTGGAAATACCAAGGGGCGAAAGGTAGATGATGACAGACTTGCCATGCGACGCGGAGGGAAAAGGTTGTGTCTGAGAAGAAGACCTGCAGCTGGAAAGTAGACCTGCAGCCAGTCTGATGACTGTGCTCTCATTGAAACAAGTGTGCACCTATCGCGCTAATCGTAGGCCGAGCCCGAATCTGTTGCAAAGCTTCTTTTCGGCGAAAGGACGAGGAGCTACTCTCTCCGAAATCCGGCAACATAAATACGATGAGTTGCATTCAAGGAATGGTTCAAGGAATGGTTCAAGGAACGGTTCAAGGAACGGCGGCGTGCTTGGATCAAATGAAGGTGAGGGTGGGAATCACTGGGAGCGACTACCCAGATACAGGTAGTTTTTTGTGATGGGATGGGCAAGTGCTGCTCAAGTGCTGCTGACTGTAGGGGATTGAAACATTAAGGTAGGGACTGGCAGCGACTCATGTGGCAATGACTCCACCCTATGGCAGCGACTGCGCTTTGCGGTGGCAGCGACCACCTGCCACAGGCAGTGACTCCACTGCTCCTAGCTCAGGTACGTACCTGTTGTGGCGGGATGCCCCAGGCGAAGGGACGCCAGTACATACTCATCCAGCAAAGCATGCGACGAGGGGAATTTCCCGATCTGCACCTTGCGGTTCTTTACAGAAGCCTGCAGTACTGCCCGTAGCGATCGCACATTGCATATTCAGGATGAAGCTAGTGAAGCTGGCTTGACATGATCTCCTCGTGGTGTCTGACTGTTCAAGCCAGCCCTTGCTTGCATTTTGTTTGTCCGTGAGCAGAGTAAAGACGATCTTGACGAGGGTCTTAGTGGTTTTGGAATAAGGTATGGGAGGATCTTTGGACCAAGAACGCTGGGGTGTACGGCAAAGACTGGGAAGAGAGATTGATGGCTGCTTTGTGTGGTGTCTGATTCTGACGGCTGCATCCATGTAGTTATTGTAGAGTGAGAAGAACTGAGAAGAGGGCGGGCTCTGGGGCAAAGACGGCATTATATAAGCGGCAGGTACCTTTGCGGTACGGCGGTAGCTACCCTGTCGACCACAAGCTGACTTGTTAGCACCGTTCCCCCCGCGCAGCGCGCCCGGCCCGGTCGGTAGCGATGACCCCACTACACGGAGCGGCAGACGAGTGTCTTCTATCGCCGGTCGGTGCGTCGAAACCCGCCCCTTTCCCACCATTCTTCCAACTGTTCCGCCTGTCAACTCTTTCACATCAATCAGGCTTTCCCACGCTCACCCTGAGAAAGTCGTCCACGCGTCTGCCGACCCACGTGCCGCAAGATGGAGACCCTCTGCGGGTATGAAATGTGCACAGATCGCGCCGAAAGAGGAAGAGTTCTAGAAGAGCTGGAGGTGAGCTTCGCTGGCTTGAATGGGCTACCCAACTGGTAGTGCTGTAGCTACTCATGCTAAGACCGCCAGCAACATGCAAGCTTAAATTAACCTGAATGGAGGGACATCAACCACCGGGAAATCAAAAGGATTGCAGGGGAATTGATGCAAGTTTGGCGCAGAAGCATCCATGGGCAATCTGGATCTTTGCACGTCAACTTCAGTGTTGGGTTTGAGAGTGGCGCATTGCTGGCCCAAAATTACCAAAATTACCTGTCGCAATCAGCTTATGTAAGTTGGTATCTGGCACGCTGGCACACAAACTCACATTCAGGTCCGCTGATTAGCTTGCACTCATCCTTACTGAGATGATCAGCATCAAGCGCACGAAATGGAAGACCGTGCGCTTGCAGCTTGTGACCAGCAAACAAGCAAAGGTGCCCAAAATTCCAGATGCCCAAGGACACAAGGTCATATTGACTCATACAGGACTATGACTCACTTTGATATTATTTCTATGCATGCGCATCAGTCATGCCTCTATGTGTGTTTCCTAAGCACCGACATGGCCCGACCTGAAATTTTCAACACGATCAATAAAAGATGCACGTCTCCAAAATCGCAAAGATAACTCGTAAGATGCTTCGGGGCTTTCCAGAAGAACTGCTTAAAACAAAAGGTCCCAAGGGTGCAGTGAAAGGGAAAATCCATTTTCATCAAGTCCACTGAGTCGCAATTACCATGTCGATTATCGCCTGGTGTATGAGTTTTCACGTCCGGCGTCCTCGTGCAACTGGGGAAGCCTCCCTCAGCTACAAATAGATCGGCACTGACAGCAGTGCGCCGACACCAACTCCATTAACTGTCCTGCCAATCGAGCCACTGCTAACCATCAACTTTGCCAGTTACTTCATACATCACATGACTGCTCGTTGTTTCGCATCATTGGGTGAGTCGTTTCTGGCGGTGATCAGTGATTGATAATCCTAGGCTGGGTGTACACCTACTACCTACCGTAGTTTCAGTACCTACCTTCAGTACCTACTTTTCAGGGTACTTTCTGTACCTACCCAGGTATCTACCGAGGTATTTACCGTTCCCCATAGGTGCGCCTACTTTCTCCATACGTTCGGTTAGTATGCTACCCAGCTATCGACCTTCCACAATCGCCAAGTGTAAGCAGCAAGATGGAACGTCGCCAACCAAGTTGGTCCCAGGGCCCTGAAGATGCAATTGGAATATACGCACACACCGATCTTTTCTTTTATGAAGATTTCTTAGTCGCAAGGATTTAGGTGAACCTGGATGCAGAACCCATGGGTAACGTTATTGTGTACGGCTTGCAAGTCCAAGATTGAACGGATTACTTGGTGCCCATCGACGCGTTCGTTCACCTCTCTGGTTTCCCCGTCTCCCCTCGACTTCTTTATCAGTGCGACCTCCTCCAGTCTGAGCAATCTTCTAACGCAATTTTAATTCCATACTCAGCAGGTATTCATACCTGATCCAACCTGTAAAAGTGAACTGGAACGTTGGGGCATCTGATGGAAAGCGTTCTTCTGGTTCCTGATGGCACTGCTTGGTTTCAGACGCCAATGACGCGCCGCATGAACAAAGCTTGCTTCAGTTCTCAATCATTTGGATCATAGGTTCTATTGACATGGAAACTACCCTTTATCCAATGAAGATCAATCGCTCAGAACAGTTGCTTTTGCAGCGGAAGGTTACTGGTTACTAAAAGAAAGAAAGACAAAGAGAGCGAGGGAGAGCGCGCACCTGATTTCCCAAACACACATCTCACTCACACGCATAAGATATTTTCAAAAGCCATGTGCAGTTGCGTTACTGTATGCTGCATTGGCACCGACTGCAATTAATGGCAGCGACTCTAGCAGCAACTCTGGCACGGACTCACTGTGCCTCTGGCACTGACTCCACTTAATTATAGCAGCTCTGGCAGCGACTCCAGTGGTAGTCACTCGATAGCAGTCACTCGATGGCAGTCACTCGATGGCAGTCACTTGATAGCAGTCACTTGATAGCAGCGACTCCGACCTCCACCCCCATTTGTCCTAACAGCTCATCCAGCAATCCATCCTGCAGCAATTTATCGGCCCACCGCAATGCCGTCCGCATTCCCATCCCTTTTCTCTTTGCCTTCCAAGGCCGATTCTTTCCATCATCGCGTTAAACTCGAAATTACTTACATAAAGACTTTGCAACTCCCACCATCGACCTCCATCTGAACCCCAAGTTGCCTTGAACCTGGAGGACCCGAGGCGGTCCAGTGCTCGATACTTAATACCTCAGAGAACACGCTTTTCCCTGGCACCCCCTGCAAATGACAAACCTCAGATTGCAGTCCCAAGGCAACCCTCAGACTTTTACTCTGTAGATGCTTCAGCTGTCATCGTTGTACCAGCCTCAACAAAGTGCCCAGCTTCAGGTCGCTTCTCTGCCAGCCATACTGTTCCATTCCGTTTAGCTCAGCTTCACAGCCACAGCGAGATTGATGCGGATCAGTATCACCAATCACGCCGCATTCAGCATGGCAACATCCAGGCAGCATCTGGCACCAACATACTTCTCTGAAGCCTCAACTACGGTCCTCTGGTGGTCAAATACAACAATTTCATGCCACAAATTCGCAGTTGCATTCCTACAGGTTCCGGAGAGACGTAGATGCAGCCACTGGCTGGCTTGCCGGGTGCAGCCAGGGCCCAAGATGAGCAACTACGCATTGCGAGGCAATGGGGACGTCAGTTTGCCACATTGAGATCTTGGGCCCCTACCTCTCGACTGCATCCAAAGTGCCACCTCCCGACTCAACCTCATTGTCATCTTGGATCAAGACCTCGGGGGCTGTCCCTAAGAAGCAGTGGATGGTAACCAATTTGAGTCACTCGCATCGTATTGCACCCACGCCCAAGACAATCCCTGCACGTTTCATGTTGGGCCCCTGAAGGCCACTAATGTGTGACCTCTTTCCCTTCCCCTGCTTCGTGAGTGGCAGCAGATGTTCTAATGATTGCTAACCGAACACTCTTAAATAGATGCTGAAGATCCTTGCTTGCGCACTCTACTTGTTACCTTTTTGAACCTCGTCTACTTTGACGACCGCTCCTCGTTGCATCTCCATCACATCTTCGCTGCATTCTTCCTGTCGTGAGTTTGAGTTTAGTCTCCTCGGCCTAATGACCTTGGTCCCTGCTGCTTCTAGAAGCGCGAGAGCACTCCTTGGTTTCTTGCTACCGAAAACTTCTAATCCCTTTTAAGAGGTGACGACTCAGAACTCCCCCTTGTGCGGTGGGCATTGCCCCAAAAGTGGTTCTCCAAAAACTACATCGCACAATTATTATAGTTGACAGGTACTAAAACAAGGGCTATGCTTGAAGAATCTTTGAGAGACTTCTTTTAAGTCTCTAATTGCGTTTACTTTTTTATTAACACGTCACAATGGAATTGGAGCGCTTGCGTCATTGATAGCTTGAGAAGCAGTTGTTTTCCCATCCAATCGGATTCATCGCACAATGCCCTGGGCTCTGAGCTGACATCATGGGCATTGTTATCTCATTATCATAGTTCTGTCCCTGTCAGTAGGTAGCTTTCCAAACTGAGAGCCCAAGCAGCTTTCTGTGTCCTCTGTATGTTCCTCGCCAGACAATCACATTTTGTTTAACCAGGTGGCGCGTCGGCTGTGCAGCTCCGCGTACTCCCTCCGCCATGCTGGAGCACTGTATGGTGGCAGCTATGAAAGAACTTTCGAAGCCCCACAAGACCAAGACAGAATCCCAAGACAGAATCTCAGGTGCAAAACGTCACGTCCATTTAGCGTCAAGTTCAGTGAACGTTCAGTACGCTACACAATCATCGTCTATGCACGTCAGCAGCCGCTTTTACTGCGCTCACAAGCGAAATTGTCAGAAGGAACGCTGAAGAAAACCTGTTATCCCAAACATCTTCAGCGTACTGAAGCCATCCGCAATGCTGGTGTTTATTGGTGATGGTGTTTTGACCGAGCCGAATCTTGGGAGTACTTGCTTCCGATTCTCCCCCATGGCACGCATAGAAGTTGGGATAAGGGGCTCGGGGACTGGTGTTCGAAGCCGATTCGAGGATCACCTGGGAAACCTTTCCAACAACGAGATCGGGTGAGTGACCCATGTTGGGATAAACGGATTGGCACAAGATACCAAGAATAAGTAGGGTCATTCATCTTCGATTAGTTTGAGCAAGCTACGTGATCACAATTGTCCGCGCTAGATGAGAGTTCTGCCTTATATGCGTAGAGACGCTTACTGAAATCATCCCGCGAATATGACGATTTCCCAGGGCCCTCCTGAAGCCCTCTATCCATGTCTACAACAAAGTCGGCCAATACTGTGCCACTGGCATGCCAATTTATCGGTGCCAAATTTGTCGAAGGAACTCAAAGATATGCTTCTGGAAGCTCGAAGACAACTACGCACAATCTCAGTTCTCGCAATTGGTCACCGACAGAGATGAAATCGTCGCTGCGCATCGAAATACAGAGGTTCTTTAACACTGGCATCTCAGACTGATAGAAACATATAAGCTTTCCAATTGTCAGGGTCAAGTTCAATAGCTAAAGATGAAAGTCTATGATACCTATATGGCTTGGGACCTAAAGAGGCTGCCGAAGACCAGCTCAAGTAACATGCTCTCGGCCGATCCATTTCTTGTAGTGTAATCCAAGATGCAGTCACCTTTTGCACAGCACGGCACTGTCTGGCAAGGTCCTGAGCGGTCCCAGCAGTGCGACCAAGGTGCATGACTGATCTACCAACGAAGATCATGCGAATAGCCAAAATAAAGCGGTAGATTTGATATATGAGTCTGCGCACACGGTTGCTGCGATCGCTCGCAGGCGTGCGATCATGCTTCTCAGGCGACACTGATAAAGCAACCACACATAAGCAAGCATCTTCACAAACTTGGATGAATAGGCTACGTCAGCGGCATTGAATCTAGAACATTCTCCCCTCGTATAAATTTAGCTTATGCTTGCAGTCTACTAAAAGAGTCTCGATTCACTTCACTCATGTCTTTCAGAAGGATGCCTTGAGTGAGAAGAATATCAGCAGAGAGTGTGTTATCAGGAAGGATTATGTCACTGGTTTGGAACCATGGAACCGGTCGTTGCCATTGACAGCCACCTTGTGAGCTTCCAGTTTCGTATTGCGGCTGCCTGGGCTTCTCAGATCTTTTGGGCTTCTCAGATGTTGGTACAAGGAGATGGATCTCAAGCCCGGATCAAAAGACCTGCGACCAAGGATATTTCGATGCCTCACTCCCCAGGAGACGCGCAACATTGGCTGTCAAAGCGGGCTCAGGCGTTTCCCTCTTCTCGACACCCCTGCGATCATGAGACATCGGCATTTGATGTTGATATTGGAGTCGAACTCGGATGAATGAGTGTTTCAAACTGGGTAAAGGGAATCGGACGGTGCCCACTGGTCGAGTGAAGAAGATGCGACAACGACAGTCACCAAGCATCGATATGTTGGCCGCATTGAAGTCATCATGCGTAGGTCGATGGTACTTCCTTGATGCCACGACCCAAAATAAGATTGACTTTTGTACCCATATTTCGTGTGCACACATGAAGAAGTTTTCCTCTTCAGAAAGGGGAGCAGGCCAAAGGTCTGACGCTCGTAATCAAACCAATCCACCTTCCATTTCATGACAGCTTCTCGCTCGCTCCATGTCTCGCGCTCTGACCCGATCAGAGGGATCCTTCTTAATTACAACCTCTTCCTTCTAAGCATCTCGGATTAGTGTGGGCTGAATGTATCTTTCCGGCTTGAACCCCTATACTGCAGTCACCTAACAGAATTCATGGTGTATCAATGTCATAGAAGCCAAAGCTCATCATATACTCACAATTCATTCGGTGTTCCAGGCATACAGCAGACAAAAGCTTAAGCCCCCAAGTCCCTGCGCGGAGATGACATCTCCAGCAGGTTGGGGGCGAGGGCTTCATCATACATAGAGTCCGGAAGATTGACTTTTCTTCATCTCAGGGAACCAGACGGCCTCAGCCTGGAAGGAGGTTTGCACCAACGTGGTAGCCAACAATAAGATCCCACAAATATAAATTGACTTCATTCCGACGTCACGGACATCTGTCGGTAAGGCATGTTTTTTTTCGGTATAGTATTCACAGAGTATCTTCGTTACGGGAATGTCTTGGCAATTGGAGTAGCGTTTTCAGATAGGGACGGACACTATCGTAACGAGCGGCGAGAGACGAGGTAGGCGATTATGAAGTCGGAAACACACTGATAGCATCGACAACGGTAGGTAGCCTTGGCATTTTCGATCACTACGGAATTGGGCGCTCACAATTTTGATCAACAAGCCCATCTTGCTGCCAAAGACGGCTGTTAAAAAAAGGTTTTTCTTTCTGGTGGAGCTTGAGAGAGTAGCACTGGCAGGTTCTATAGCACCTCAGACTGGCTTTGAAAATGTTGAGAATCTCCACCGCACGAGGTAGCTAAAATGAAGAATCAGAATAGATCGTTAGTAAATATTACATCATGAATATCGGCGGCTGATCACAATGCCATTTTCGCAGCAAGTTGGCAGGCTGAGTTCTCCATCCTAGTCTTTCTCCACGAAACGTCTACGTCAGCCGTTTTTCTTCCCACAAGCCGACATTTCCTTACACACAGCGCCTTTTTCTTTCTGTCCAAAACCTGCCGCGTAATACAGACTCTCTTAACTGCCTTATATAACTAAAATCCTTCATATGTTTTAGTTTAGGTTATCTGTGTTTGCTTCTTAGACTGGATCTCAATCTTTGCATCCCTTCGGTTGAGTATAGCGTCATTCCTGCCTGGCCTTCTGACACCTACTCCTCCTCAGAGACCAATTTAAATCGCAGTCTTCCTCAGTCGTCCGCTAGTTCATGCACGCATCATACGACCGGGCTTCTACGCGAGCAGTAACAAGGACTGCCCTGCCTAGCTGTCTCTTGCGCCTGGAAATACCAGCACGATATCCATCTCTGAGGGCAACGACCTCTAAAGGCAAGTTGGGCGTCAATACGCTGCCATCCTGCGAGAAATCTGTATTCTGCTGCTACTGAGACTATGTCTCTCGACGAGGAGACTATCTTATCATATTTGTCCAACGATTCGAAGTGTGTGACTGACCTCACCCTCCTGACCTGACAGATATTTCAGATAAGAGTAAAAGATTTTGTCAGTCTTCAACATCATTTCCTACGTCCAATATGGAATGAGTTTCCTTTCCTTCAGCGGCTTCGTTTCTGGCAGTGCCGGCAAATTCTTAAGTTCTGGTCCCTGAGGACTCCTGGGCTAGGTTAGAATGTTTGAAAAGTAAACCAGGCTTTCTTCAGGCCATAGATAAGTCAAACAGACCCTCCCAAACTAATGAAGTGGAGAAGAAACTGTGGAATGAACTAAGGCAAGAGAATAGGGATAGGGCATCTTAGCGAACACTTCGCCAAGTCCTAGACAGCCAAAAGAAGATAGACACTGGATTCCTACTATTCTGCGTCTCTGGTCTTGCCTACAAACAGGGTTAGCAGCCCGCCAGTCTTCCTCCCATCAGTAGCATGAGCCATGCGTCTGTTGTCGGAGAGTATGATTCAATGCGGTTGTATTCTCTCTCTACCCTAAGTTAGTTTGTAGTTCATGGCGATGGCCAAGGATGCGTGGGTAACTTCACAGACGACACCAACGACTAGGTTCGTCGACTGCACTGTGCTAATGGAAATCGGATCAAAAAGCCATTGGGAGTTTTCTCAACGTGCGGTTCGTACAGCCCCTCTCACTGCTCTGGGTCAGGTGACTTGAGTAGGTTCCGCTGCTTGATTACCCTGCTAACCTAGGCAGAATAGCTGCCCTGATTGTCAACGCATACGCAACGCCTATTACTGTTCCTGGCGGGTGTCTGTTCATTGGAAGCTCTCTAGATGCACTCCGGACATCACAAAGATCAATAAGCACACGATATCTTGCGCTGGGAGTAGGATGTGCGGAAACCGGCCCGCCCCTGAGAACGAGCGTCACAACGGGTCTGGTTACCAATCCACACGACGAATCGAGAGATTTGAACCTACGTACAGGAGGCTTGACAGGTCACGGAATTGGATCGAGCATTTGGGGATAGGCCGTCGTAGCAGCTCCTGCACATTTCATGGTCCTCATACAAGAAGATGAGACTGGTTAAATTGCCTGTGCAGCCTGTATTTCCTGTCTGTGTGGGCCCCCAGCCCCAGAACGAAGTTATCCTATTGGCTGCATCTTGATCACGCCCGCCCGCGCATAGCAATCAGGCGCAAAGAGAGCACAACGAGGGCTTCAATTGCGCGCAATATAGCATTTCAATCGCGCACGACGAGGGCGTTAATCGAGCGTAAATAGGACTTTAATCGGGCGTAACGAGGATCTCAATTTCGCGCGATATAGGGCTTTAATTACAGCGTATGTTACCGCTGTACGTGGGCTGCCGCTTTGTCTGGTTGGTGCGGCCGGGCACTCGGCCCCGGGCCGGCAGAGCCCCACACGGGCAGGATAGCTGGGCTTCACAGGCAATTTATCAACTCTAAGAATATAAGGTTTATGGATGCACGGCGGGGGAATGAGTGACCCATACCGCAAACGGCGAACATCTCTTTTCTGGTGTTTTCTGCTAGGCAAATCGGACATAGGTCGAAGGAAATCCTCAGCATACGTTGATTCACATCATAACAACGACCAGATACAGTGACACAGCCCTCGCCAGCTTTTTGGGAGCAGACTGTCAGCGTGCTAGTCAACAACACGGGTTTATGTTAGAACAAACGTTTTACATCTGGCTAAAACATACTGCCACTCGGTGTCATCGCATTTGCAGCAACGCGAGCCGAGGACGGCGGTATGAGACTTCAGCCAGACGCCCCATTGAACATGCAGGTCCAGTCCACGCTTGGAGAAGTCGTTGATCTTTCTGGTCGTTGACGGGATATCTTTTTGAAGATTGATCCACGTGCGCACCGCCCGCTGGTAGGTCCGACGGTAGCTATTAACTTGCTCTTGCAATGGGGCAGAATTGTTGGCGTTGGCTTTGAAATCCTCGCCGTTGCTGGTAGGTGCTCCGCCTTCACGTAGGCGCTTTCTGGGATGGCTGTTGCTCATGGTGGTGGCTATTGGCGGGAATCGATTGACCGCGGGTGGACGGCGAGAAATGAGCAAACGGATATGGCTAGTCAGCTCTTTTACGCAGCCAACCTCGTGCAGTGAGAACAGCCTGGAAAAAATGAGAAAGAATTAATGAAACCCATGATGATCGAAAATAATTGCAGCAAGGCATCGACTCTGAAGCTCCCCCACCAATGATGTTTGCTCGATTGGGCGGCGCCAGCTCCGAGTGATGGGTCTTTGGTGGTCGCTCGCTCAGGCACCTCCTGACGATTTGAGCGCTAGAATCGGCAGATGGTGGAGGAGGAGGGAGGTACGTATCCTCTCGCTTAACGCACCTCCTCAACTCCCGCCGCCTGCCTTCATTTGCCCAGCCACAGTCCCATCGCTACACAAATATTTTTTGCCAAGGATCCGAGCCGAACTCGACCTGTTTCCCGGAAACAGTGTCTTGACCCCCTAATTGAAGATGACAGGCCAAACCCACCCTTCGCACACCAACCACACCGCACGAAGCAAAACCCGTGTCTTACGCTGTCCTGCCTGGTTGCAGGCAGGCTCAATTCCACTCGCTCGGCCAGCGCGCTCAAAAAGTTCTACTCTAAGGTCCTTTGGTTGCTGCTACGTCTCAGAAACGATCTGTTATCACAGAGCGTCTTCGAGGTCTCTCACGTGAACGCGAAAATCGGGAAAGAGATCCGCGAGACTCTGGGGCGGGCTCTGGATGGAATCTGGCGGCCACGTCTGACACCCAGCCGAACACCGGCCCGGGCCATTTCGCGTACTACTTCGTCGGCGACGCATCGGAGGTGCAGACACAGTACGTCAGTCCCCCAAAGTGCGATATGCATGTGACTCACCATCTCGTTTCGCCGTTTGTGCTGTCATGCCTAAACTTTGGCCCAGTCAAGCTTCAAGCCTGTGAGTCGGTCGAGTCCAGGTCAAGTCCAACGAGTCTTCAGATTCCATTAGCGCCAAGATGTGCCAACTTCGAGGCGACCCATTCCTCAGCGGCGTTTGCAGTGCCACCCCAGAAATTGGACACTGTCGGACTTGATTGCCCCAAGTCAGCGTTGACGACCATAGGTACATGCAGATACCGCGCCTGCAAATCTGTACGCACCGAACGGTGGGTACCAATTTGCGGACGGGAACATGACGTCGCAGCATGTGCTGCCGTTCGATCAACCACATCACCCTCTCTTTCCCATCGCCATCGATATTATGCCCCATTTCCCACTTCGTCCATATGGTCTCGAAAAGACTAAACCGCTCAGCGATCGACGAAGTCAACCTTCTGACAACTGCCTTCGGTCCGGAAGGGAGTTGCAGGGCAGCAGTGCATCTCAAACCTTCCCCCAGTTTAGATCATCTTTGACTAACCCTTCTAACCGTCCTGCTCCAGCATTAACGAATTCAACATCGACATCATCTACCATCCGTGTTTTGAGAACAGTGCAGGAGAGGAGCGCCAACTCTTAATCTCGGCTCCTTACCAGTCCATTTCAAGCAGAGCATTCTCTGCATGTACATTCAGATCATAGTCGATCACACGATCGGACCAGACCCGAATCAACTTACCGACCCAGTCGTGATCACAAGTTTCGCCAACTTCAATGCGTGGGTCCGTGATTGCAGCTCTCCTTATGGTGCGATTGGCCCCTTGGATACGTACACTGCCAACCACTGAACCGAGCACTGAGGGGACAGGTGTGTTTACTGCACCTTTCCCAACTGTGAAGCGCTTTACTAGTAGGGCTCAGAACTTCCTCACCATGGTGCAGTTGGCCACGCAGACCGCTGCGTTTCTTCGAACCTGCACTCTTCAAGCAATTTCCAACAAAGCCTCCATCTGCTGTCCCGAACTGGATCTTGACCTTCATGTTGGAGGAACAGTGACATGGTCTGAGCCCCGCTGGCGCCCATGCGAAGACTTCGAGCCTGGCTGTTGGTAGAACAAGGTTGTGAGGGACGAACTTCGGCTCGACATCTGCACCAGCGTTTGCCCTGCTCTACAGCCGGGGCGTCTCCCCTCCCGAACGTCTTTTTCAAGCGACCATCCTCCTCCACCGATATAAAGTCTTTGGCCTTCTAAATGCTATATCTGTTGGCAGCGTCTTTAATCTCGTCCACCTGCTGGCTTTGCTGCCGCGTTGTGGCATGAACGACCGCCGCCCGTTTCGGAGCTCTCGGCCAACAGCCGAAGCATAAACCAACAGTCCAGTACATACTCATCTCCGCCGTCCTTTGACTCCAGCCTCTCGGGCTGCGTCCGAGAATATGGGGGGGATCTTAGTAGACATCCGCCCTAAGACTGTTCTGTATACCAGAACTCCGGCGTCACACCGTCAATCATGCCTTTGACACTCACAGTGGGCCAGGAACGCGAGACGGAACAGATACGGATCACCCCTTAGCGTCCGAAGACGGTTTCAATTGATCCCATCACGAAAAGCCCGTTTGAGATGTTTTCGACTGGGGTTCTTTGCGTGACAACGACCTTGGCTTGCCTTTCGGCTCACATGGTTTCCGTCATCAGAGATGTCCATTCCCCAAGGTCCATTTGATTGCCGAGGTCCAGCCAAGGAGGGATGTTTCTGCATATTACCAGACTTACGATGCCAATCAGGTAAGAAACACCTCGGTTATCCTGATTACAAAGATCTATATACGTTTATTCCACACTCGTCGCCGACTATACCGTGCAGGGGCTGACTTGCGATCACGAAGGCATTGCTTGGACGTCCCACGAGTTGCAAAGCAAGTCGTCTCACTTCCTAGCGATGCGCAATACCGAATGCCATGACTAAATGCCGCCTATCTCAAAGCAAGGCACTGTCTTCTAAGTGTAACGACCAGGAAATATCGCTGCCGCAACCCCTTTTGGGCTAGTCATTGAGAAACCGCGGGAGTCCGCTCCAACACGCAGAATATCTTCTCGTCTCCATGGCAAGACTACGGAGGAATGACTGCTGGTCATGCCTTGCATCCAGGCAAAGAAAGTTTTTCCTGGCTGGTCGGGACTTAAGTGGGATGGACAAGCTTTTGGGAGGTTCCTGGAAGCTGCTACGGACACGGGAGTTTCATTCCGCTTTCTTTGGTCATCAACTGACCCAGGCCCCTTCATACCTTGGAAGATATATGGAAAAGGTGACGCATGGCTCTCTATCATAGATGACGATTGCACAAGCATTCAGCGCCCCCCGCAAGGCAAGTAAACTTGTCAATTTCAATCAATCAATCAATCAATCATGAAGCTATTACCAGTCAATCAAGTCAATTATGACCCTGAAACTTGATTGATTGCCTTGACTCTTTTGGCAGGGGGCCTAGGAGGGCCGAGGAGGGCCGAGGGGCGGTATGCCCGGGCCCGGAGAATCCGGGTAATTATTAATCCATCCCGGCCCCCACAGCCCGGTCCCCCCTAGAGCCTGGCCCCTAAGGCCCTGTAGGCCCCGCTCCGAAGGCCCTGGAGGCCCTGAAGCCCGGGGCTAGGCCCCCGTCCCGGGCCCGTCCCGAGCCCTCTCCCGGACCCTCTCCCTCCGGACCTCTCTCCGGGCC